>RJWM01043368.1:0-13827 GCA_004363535.1 Dasyprocta punctata
CCACCCCTGAACCACGCCCGAGCGGCTTTCTCGGGCGCCGGGAGCACGCGGCGCCATGACGTCAGGGGAGGATACGTCGCGCCGTGACGTCAAGAGAGCCTGCACACGCCATGACGTCAGGGAGGGTGCTTTTCCGGTCGCGCCGCGGCTGCCACACATCTTGCTGCATCCGTGGCCGGAGCCCAGTGTAGCCGTGACCCTACCTCGTCCGCACGACCTCTTCCTGTGACCACTTGTGTGACCGCGTGGGCAGGCCCGGGTTACGGAAGGGCGCCCTCGAGAACAGGGAACTGCACGCCTACAGCCGGGTTTCGCAGGGTTCTGGTCCCCCTCCTCCCTCCAAGACTGTGTCGCGGAAGGGGCGCCCCGCAGAGGTGCTGCCCAGGGGAGGAAGCTGGGGCGGGGAAGAGGAAGAGGGGAAAGGGAAAAAAGAAAGGTGGAAGGGGAGGGGAGGGCAGAAGAGGGAGGGAGTGAGACGCAGGAGTTGGAAAATGAGAGGGGAAGAAGGCAGAGGAGGGAGGAAGCAGCGGGACTGTTCAGGAACACGGTGGTGGGGAGTGGGAGGGTGTCTCCGTGAAGGTGGGGAGATCTGTGGGATCTTGGAGGGGTCTTCAGGGCGTGGGGTCGCTTCAGTGGGCTAGGGCTTCTGGGGAGTGGAGGTGTTTTGAGGGCGCAGTGGGTGTCCCTAGGGGGGTTTGGTGCCTTCTGGACTGGGCGGGGTGCACAGTGATGCTCCCAGACCCACCTCCCCACCCTGCTTCTCCATCTTGCCGGAGACGGGCAGAGCACCCCTCAGGAACCAGAGTCCTAACTCAGTGGAGGGGATCCCTGCATAGAACCAGTCCTCCCCTTCTTTCAGGCCACTGAGATGAGCCCTGTAGATGGGAGGACCCTGGGTCCTAGAGGGTAGCCACAGCCTCCCTCCCAGGAGGAAGCTCAGGACTGAGCGGGGGCTGGAAAACCCAAGCCTCTTTCTGCCTGGCAGAGTGCTCAGCAGGTCCAGTGGTCCCAGCTATGTCTGTGACACTTGTCCAGTTGGTGTTGGCACAGTATCCTAGTTGTGGGAACGGTCTCTGCCTGGTACCTAGATGGGCGACCATGTTTCTGGCCGTCACGGGAGCCTCAGGGATAGACTTGAGGTCCCTTTCCCTAGGAGGTCACTGCAGGAGTAAGAGGAGCCTGGAGGGGAGTGGGAGAGGGAGATGAGAGGGACAGAGGGAGACAGAGAGATGGACGGTGGTAACAGCACCAGGCCCAGGGAACCACAGCTGGCCTCATTCCTAAGAAGGAAACTGGGGGGATTAGGAGGAAGCCTGCAGGTGTGTGATCCCAGCCTGCCCTGTGCCCTTTCTTGGGGGTGCCCTGGTTAGGTGTCACAGCCTTCAGGAGATGGTCTGGGATGTACAGGGAAGGCTGTGCGAGTGAGTGGTTCTGACTGCTCTGTGTTGGCAGAGGGGCCGACGACAAGGATGCAGAGCTTCCTGATGCTGCTGCGGGAGCAGAGGTGCTCTTACTCACCCACCTCAGAGCTGGTGACCCTGGCAGGCAGGCTGTGCCGGGACCTCCAGGATGACCTTGCCCAGGTGCAACCTTTGGTGGCTGCTGTTCTGGAAAGTCCTCTTCGTCCACGCTTCCTGGATAATGCAGATGTGACCCTGGTGTGTGCCCGCGTCCTGGTCCAGCAGGGGCAGCCCCAGGTGGCCTGCCGGCTTCTGGAGGTAGGACTGGTAGTCATGGTGGGGTGCAGAGAGTTGCAAGATGTGCAGGTAGCCTGCATGCTTGGTAAAGACCTGACCCTTCTGTGCTCCTGTGTACCCCTATTCCTCCTGGCTCTTTCCTCAGTGAATAGAGTCCTTGTCACTTGTCATCCCTTTGCCCTTGAGGGAGGGATGCTGAGGTTCTGCTCCTGCAAGGTCCTGACACACATACTGGACCACAGTGGGCTTGGTTCTCAGGTGTCAGAATAAGTGAGTGAAAGGGACAGGGCAGTGGAGATGACTATATCAAGGCCCAGAACTGGCAGGAGGCTGAAGGGTCAGAGCCCAGCCATACCGGGCCTTGCTGGAGTCGCAAGAAAAGGCTGCATGCCCTCAGAGCCTTCCTGGCCAACAAGGATCTGCAGACATAGGCATTAGGGCTGAGTGGTGCTGCAGAGGTATAGTTGAGTGAATGGAGGGACACAGATCACCTGGAAGGCAATGCTGAGCATCCTGGGTCCGTGGAAGGGTCCAACTAAGGTGGTAAGCGAGCTGTCACTAGGCACCGATGGGGATCCCTTCATTACCTCGGTGACACAGGTTGGGTCGAGCATGCTGAGTGGGAGATGCAGGTTGTTCACTTAAGGTTAGGTCAGACATTGGCTCCATTAGGCCAACCCTGGGCCTCTGACCAAGGGCTCGTGTGCTTTGTGGCCAAAGACATATCACCGGGCTTTTCCATGCCTTATTCTCCTTTCCTGCAAGGTGCACCTGAGAACTGTGTTCAGATGTTTCTCAGGGGGCTTGGAGGGTTCAAAGGTGGGTTCAGGGCTTCTGACCTGTTCATAGCTGACAGGTAGTACTGTCCTGGCCTGGGTGGTGACTGGCCTACCCTGGTCACATCCTGGGGTCTCCACAGCTGGGCCATGCTGGCACCCTATCCACTAACGAGCTCTCCCAGACCCTGCCCTTCCCCCAGGGCCTCTACCTTCTGAGGCTGGGGTGGAAGACACAGGTTTCCATGTCACTCCAGGGTGGGAAAGGATGGTCAGGTCTCAGCAGCCTCTCCTTGCAGGGGTGCCAGGTGCCAGGAGGCAGTCAGGAACTGGTGCAGCTCTGGAATGACATCCACTACCACCTGGCCAGGAGGAGGCTGGGCGTGGACACGCTGACAGCAGTGCAGAAATTCCGCTGCAGGAAGAGGTACTCTGCTGTGTGCTGGTCCTGGGAGTTCCTGAGGGTTGAGTGTAGCATCCCAGACCCAAAGGGGCAGAGTGAGGTAGAAGTGAGGCAGGAAGTCACATCCATAGTCGGTCACCATGTGACAGCATGGCTTCAGTGCTTGTTACACCTTTGCCATGTGCCCTGAGGCACACCCAGCCTGCCACCGCAGGGGGCCAGGTAGAGACTGGGAAACAATGGCTTTGCATAGAGGCTGAGGCTGAGGCCCAGGCTGGGAATCCTCGCATCCCTGTCTCCTCCCATCTCCACCTGTCCTGGGTGATTTCTTCCCAGGGTGCACAGGCTGGAGGGGTGTCTGGGAAGTGGGTGTGAACTCCATTTGGGAAGTGCAAAAGGCAAGAAGTACTTGAGGCAGCTGCATATTGAGTCTTCACAGACAGGTGAATGTTGTATATGTCACATTTTATGAAAAATTCAGAGATTTTTCATCAGAGATGAAAAAAAACCCAGAAAATCATGTGACCAACTTGAGCATTCTCCTGCCCAGCATCAGCAGTTTAACCATTGTCTCTGTGTTGTGTCAGCAGGTGATTGGGACTGAAGTCCCTGGAGGGTGTGGAAAGGAGAAGCATTGCCACCACAATGGCTTCTGGGTTCAGGGCCTGGGCCACTGGGGCTCAATCAGGATGAGGAGCTGAGAAATAGCAGGCTGGGCATTGGTCTTGGATGTGGGATAGGGTTGGGGAACCTGGAGGTCCTGAACCCCAACAGGGCCCAGAGAGTGGCCGTCAGCTGCACTCCTTGCTGCCCAGTGAGCACCACACTGGATGCTGTTCCGGGAGAGGCTAAGGGTCTGGAAAGCAGGAGACAGGGTGGGCATCCACAGGAGAAACCTCAGCAGCGAGAAAGAGTGTCTCCTTTCCGAGGGGCCAGGCCCTGAGCAGGAAGCAGATGGGAGTCCTGTTCTGAAACCTCTGCCTCATTTCCTCCAGGAACCCACCACCCCCTGCCCTCAGTCCTGACGGCCCCAAGAGCCGGAACTTCCCCAGGGAGGTTCGCCAGCGGCTGTGGGACTTTGTCTCAGCTGTGAACAGCAACCCCAGCAAGGCTGAGAGGGTGAGAAGGACCAGAGCCCACCTTGGGGGGCTCCCCTGCCCCAGGCAGCCACCCTTGGGTTTTCCTTCCTTTTCCTGAGTCTCCCCTCCCCTCAGTACCACACCCCCCTCAGTCTTCACCTTAGGCATACTAATAGTCTCTGTCTCCTTAGCTCTTACCCTGACCCACCCTGGCTGGTCCTCAGGACTCCATTGCTTCAGCTGGGGTCCTGTACCTAGGGTCACTTAGGCAAAGGAAGGGACTGTAGACAGGGCAGCCATGGCCTCTGTACCTCCAGAGGCTCAGGGGTTTGCAGCCTGGCCTTTCCTGGTTCACAATCCTGGGTGCTCAGGGGTAGAGTCAGCTCTGAGGCAGGATGGTGTGTTCTGACCCTGGGGACCACATACTGCCTCTCCAGCCTCCCCATCCTGGGCAAGGGACAGTCCTTTTCCCAGCGTATGAGTGCTCTGACTGGATCACTGCTTTCTGGGAGGACCAGGGCTGGACTGGCTTTCCCCTTTCATGGTGGACTTCAGTTGTGACTCACAGCTAGAAATCTTGTTGTTTTGGGGCAGGAGACTTTGGCTTTGGAGACAGGCTTGACCACTGGGCAAGTGTACAACTGGTTTGCCAACCACCGACGTCGCCAGAGGTTCCTTCTCCAGCGAGGAGAGCAAGCACAGCAGATGGTACCTGAGGCCACCAGTGCAAAGGAGAGGGATCTTGAGCCTCTGCCACCCTCAGGCCACCCTTGCATTGGCTCTGACTTTGTGAGCAGGCCCCAGAGGTTTGGTGAGTGGCAAGGGCCCAACCCTATGTGGTGGGAGCTGATTTCTGGGGTGATTCGCTTGGCTCAGAGTTGCCCGTGGGGCCAGGGCTGCCACTGCATGCCAGGTTATAGGCTGCATGCCGGGGCATCACATGGCTGAAGTGTCAACAGTGAGTGGATTTGGGAGTGAACCAGACTCCAGGACCATAATTGTGGACTGTTGGTTCAGATCAGTGTCAGACTAAGGGTGACAGAATAAAGGGGTGAACAACAGTCTGGTCCCCCATCCCAGTCAGGAGCTGCTCTCAGGCAGGAGCCGAAGACTTACAGCCTCACTCAGCTTTCTTTCCTTTGATCTGCTTCTGGCAGGGTGTGAGGAAAGTGAGCCTCCACAATCCCCAGAAACCATCACAGGACCGTGGGGGCCAAGGATCACAGGCCCAGTCTTTCCTGAGGCCAACGTGACCTCAAAGCCACTGGTGGCCAGGTACTGTTGTGAGTGCATCTCACCTGCTCAGTTTCCTCCTTCCTTAGGTGGAGACCAGGGCGTTTAATGGGCATGGTGTGCCTGGCTTACCCTGGGACCAGGTTAGTGACTTAGGTGGCCCTAGGAGTGGTGAAACCACTAGCTAGATGCCCAGCATACGGGGAATCTTGTGCTCTGATTTCCTGTGTTTAGCATGGATGGGGACAGGAGGAAACACATGCAGGCCAGGCTGCTACCTGGAGACTACCTAAAAAACTGAGCCACTGTTTATGTCTGAAGACTCCTCAGCTTGATGTTTCTTGGAGTTAGCAGCAGCCAGCATCGTGAAGTCCCTATTGCATACCAGCACCTTCTGAGCTCTCTCTTTGCATTTCACTCACCTGTCGTGAGGCTGGTGTGAGGATAGGAAGGGAGGGGATAGCCCAACACTTTCGGCCTCAGGGTGGACCCATCTGGCCATTGTTCCCTTTGTTTCTCCTCTTTCTTTTCCATGTATTGTTCTGGCACCACCCAGCTGTGTGACCACAGGCAGGTTCCCTTGATCTCTCACCTGTGAGAGGGACAGGGTGACAGGACATACTGTGGGGGTGCTGCCAGGATGTTTTAACAGAAGCCTGGTACCACACCTGACACACACAGCATTATTGGCTTCTGTGTCCTGTTCCCTAACGTTACCCAGTATTATTCACTCAGTTTTTAACACTTCATAGAAGGTCACTGTCGGTCACCTGGTGGTATATTTTAGGGCTAGTGTAATGGTCTTTCTAGGTGCCTCTAGGTCCAGTCCTGCTGTCCTTGCAGCTACAGGGGGTCAGTGGATACAGGCAGTGTGACTGGTATGCTGGGTGCCACAGCATTCTATGGCAGGTCGGCTGGATCCTGCAGGCCTCTCTGTACTGGCCCGAGGGAACATCTGTTCACTCAGAGACGTGGTCCACTATGTCTCCCAGGTCTCTTCAAGGAGGTGAGATGTACCAGGAGGGGCCCAGCCATGGTCCTGCTGCCCTGGCTCCTGTCTGTCCTGGCCCTGGCCTCTGCCCTCTGGCTGCTGGTAACAGCATGCTGGACCCTTCTCTGGCAGCCCCTGAATCGTGGCTAATGTCCCTTGCACTGGACTCCTCTAAGGGAGTTTGCTTCCAGACCAGGCCACTGGTCCATGGTCATGGGCTGAACTCCAGGATGCAGCCTGCAGATGCCACTGTAGCCGTGTCCACAGCTCCGCTCAGTGATCAGCACCCTGCAGGTAGGTCTGGTACACAGGGAGGAGACCACATCAGGGATGCCGTGGCTCTTGGGTCTCATGTGAGGGTACAAATGGGGGTGGACTGGGGATTCTGCCTAAATTTGTGGTGTTTGATAAGACTTGAGACAGAGACTTCCTACAAACATCCCAGATTATTCTCACATATTTTATTTTGAAAAAAGCTGGAAAAGACATGAACCTAAAAAGCAAGGGAAGAGTTAAAACGGGAGGAAACAACACATCCCTGTGCCTCTCTGCTATCACCCCCTCTCTGGGGACGCCTGTTCCACGAGGAGGGCCAGGTTCTGTGCCCTTATCCCAAGTTGGAAAAGTTTTTTCTTTCTTAATCATTGTTACAGCTGTGGTTGCTGGTGCCTTTAAAGCAGGTACTTAAATACGCATTTGTTTGTCTGACACTGTAGGATCTCTTACAAGGTGCAGTGGCTTCACTTGCATTTTCTGGTCCCCTTGGGTATATACATCTTTTCTCTGCAGCTTTGTTTCTTGGAGTCTCTCATTGCCTTTGTTTTTCTTACCTCATCTACTTGTGTTACATTGATGTGGACGCTTGCTGCCAGGTCTCCTTCCCTGATCCTGGGCCTGGGGAGGAGCTGCCACTCCACAGTCCCTCACTGCTCCTGATTGGCTCCTGTGCTTCCTGACTCCAGTCTTGTTCCTTCATCCTTGGCATTCTTGTTTTGCTAGAGAATATTTTCAATTAGTGTTGCAATACAGGAGAAGAAAATTTGAGTCCCTGCGTGTTGCAAAAATGCCTTTAATCTGGCCTCACATTTGATTAACAGTTTGGCATTGAAAATACTTTTCCTTCAGAGATTTGGAGGTGCAGTCATGCTTTGCAGCATTCGTCGTTGTTGCAGATGTTCATTCCTTTCCAGGTAACCTGCCTCTCTTTTCTGGGAGTTATTAGATTCTTTATCATCTTGGTGTTCAGAAATTTTACACTGATGGTCCTAGGTATGGATCTTTTAAGTCCACCTCACTGTTAAGTCTCGATTTAAAGAATGGGGTCTCCTTTGAGCTCTGGACAGTTTTCACACTACTCCCTGTCAGATGCCTTGTGGCCCTGGGCCTTCCCTTGCTTCCTCACTCTGGAACTGTGGGTGTGGCTTTTCACTTGTCTTTCTCTTGGAAGTGGAAGATGTGATCCACCACTGCTCTGTGTGACCTGGGCTGCCTGTGTTGTCACTGGGATATTCCTTCCTCTGTCACATGTCCTTCAAGTTCTGCGTGAATGAAGAAGCAGTAGCAGCAGAGGAGGCTACACCCTGGTGGTCAGACAGGGACCAGCAGCACGAGAGGGAGGCCAGTATGCATCTTACCCAAGGCCTGTGCTTCAGCATCAGAGGTCATGCCACTGCACAGATACAGGGCTGAAAGGAACCCACCTTTTCAGTCCTTTCTTCTCTTGCACATGTGCCAGAGCTGACCAAATTCATAGTAGCTTAGGTTGTTTTATTTTGTGGTACTGGGCATTGAGCATAGGCCCTTTGCACTGAGCTACTTTCTAGCCCTTTCTATTTTTTTGAGACAAGGTCTTGCTAAGTTGTTCAGGATGGGCTTGAACTTGTGATCTTACTCCCACAGCCTCCTCAGTAACTTTTATTACAGGTGTGCACCAAGTAGCTTATCTTTAAGAGTGAAAGATACTCTGAGATATTTTCTGATACATTTTAGGAGAGAGAAAGCCAAAAGCGGGGGGAGGCAGCGACAGCTGACTCCTCAGGGAATCTTGGTGACACCTGTGGTAAGAGGTAAAAATAGAAACTGCAGGAGGCTGGTGGCCAAGTGACCCCTGCCCCAGCCTCAAGAGCACCCTGCAACAGAGTGGCACAGTGTGGCTGCCACCTAGTGCTAGCCTGCAAGCAGCAGATCCCGACTCAGCCTCTGGACAGCAAGACCAAGTTGGCAAAGTGCAGCTTGAGATTAGCTGAACTGACTCACTGGATTCTGGGCGCTTCTGAGCCTGGAGGTTAAGGCTGGGAACGTCGCCTGTCTTCTTGAGGCTGAAGTGGTGCCAACATGGGCCATGTTCTTTCATTCACCAGTGGGCTGTACGATGTCTTTACCTGCAGGGTTAACTGATGTGCACAGTGGTCCCCAGAGCATGTACCTGGAGGAGGGTCCGTGTCCAGGTGGTAGGCAAGTGGAGACTGACAGCACCCTGGTGACACAGCCCTGGCTGCCTGCTCCTGATTTCATTGTCCCCCACAGGTAAGCCTGAGGGGCAGGGGCTTGCATGGCACCTTTCTTGGGCCAGCAGGTGGGGTGGGACTCATTGTAGATTTAATCTCAGACCATGATCAAGTCTCTCCTTGATAGGTTCCTGAAAATGGTATCAGTCCCTCCAGCCTGCACCTTCCAGAACTGGAGCATAGTTTCCCTGGGACTGAGACACCCTGTCCTTTCTTGCTTAGGGCTCAGTCCTAGCCTGAGATCCTGGGCCCCAGCAATCTCTTCATGGTGATTTTTCTGCAGACAGAGGCTGGGAGTTTCTGTGCAGTATCAGGAGCCTGATTTTGTATTCCAATTTGTAGTTGTGAAGTGAGCTTGGGAGGATCTGCAGCAGCCTAGGTGGACATTTGCCTATGATGACAGGAAAGCTATGGACTTTCAGAGATACAGAGGAGATGACCAGTGTCTTTAGGGAGCTCCAGAGACAGAGATGAGTGGTTTGGAGACCTCTGAGGAGAGGAGGCCAAGGGCCCCATGCTGGGAGAATGGATCAGGAGCCTGCAGAGACAGGGTGGTTGGGGCAACAGGTGGTCTGGGGTCTCTGGTGGAGAGGGGCTCCCCCTGCCCTCCCTGTTGTAGTGAGTGCCTGTCTTAGCTACATTAGGATTCACTAGGACCAAGCTCAGAGATGAGGTCACTTGGGGTAGGTGTGCTATGTGGGGCACGTGAGGAAGTGAACACAGCCCCACATTGCATGCCAAGGCTGCTGCCCCAGCTGGGTTGGAAGAAAGGCCATACCACACAGAGGCACTGGTTCCCCTCACATGACTGGCAACTGTGGAAGTCAAGGCTGGCATGGTCCTCATGACCGTATGTCCCCTGGTGGCTTGTTGACCACTCCATATGACCGTCTCCTCTCTCCCACTCCACTGTCCTGCCTGGCCTTGCCCTCATCCGAGGACCCTGAGTCCTTTACACAGCTTTGTTGGGGTGTAATTGGCACTCAGTGACCTCTGCATGTTTAGTGACAAATTACTCAGTGCAACTTTTCCCCCACCAAGCTGTGTCAGTCTTGTGAAGATGGTGAGTATCCCCTTTTCTTCCCACCTTCACCCATCAGGATCAGGGTTCTGCTGTTGTATATATGATAGAGTCAGTGTATGGTCTAGTCGTGATGAAGCTGCTCAGGACTGTTACATGTTTTGCTTTGGCTTCTTTCTCCCTGCCTGCTTTGAGATTCACCTGTGTTGGGTGAATTAGAAGTTCATCCTTTTATTGCTGAGCCCCAGCAATATGGGTGGATGACAGTTTGCCTATCCCCTGTCCTGTGATGGCACTCAGGGTGGGTGGTTTGGGATAATTGGAAAAGGCTGCTGTGAATTCCTGCATGTGTGTGGTCTGCATACTTTCGTCTGTTTCCCCTGGGGTATGTTGGCTCATGCAGTGTGTATTGATGAGGTCCTAAGTGACTGTGCCTGTCTCCAGTTCCCTGCTCCTTCCTGTTCCCCCAACTTGGTTCTGCTGGCCTGAGTCGCCCTCATGCCATCTTCTCTTCACATCTGTTCTCCCCGGCTGCATCTCTGAGAGGTTGCTCTAATGCCACCTCTTTCCTAACTCTTTGTGACTTGAGGGACCCTGCTTGCTGTGGAATACATCCCTACCTAACCAGCCCACTCGTGGGGACCCTGCAGAAGGGAGATTCCTGATGGGTACCCAGCGCCTAGACTAGCTTCTGATGTGTAGATCTGGGAATCTTGTCACCTAGTGGTTCCTCGAGGCAGAGCCTATCCTGACACTGCTCCTTTTTCAGCCCCTCAGAATTGGTGTTGGCCCTGCCTGCCTGTCCAGGCCCTGTGTCCACCGAGGAGTTGAGCCAACCTTTGTCCTCCCACCAGGTGAGGCTTCCCGCCAGTATTGCGTACTGCTACTGCTGCTGCTACTGCATTGTCATCTTCCTTTTCCCTCCACTCCCTCTTCTTTCCTTCTTTTTTCTCCTGTACTGAAGTTTAAACCCAGGGGTTTCAGACTGAGCTATATCTCTAGCCCTTTTAAATTTTTTTATTTTAAGGCAGAGTTCCACTATGCGTCGTCATGCTTAGCTATGTATTTCCTGCTTTCCCGCCACTCGTGTTGGGGAGGACTCAGCTTATGCTGTTGATGTGAGCAAACCAGGCAGTGAACAGGGGCAGAGGAAACTCCTGGCTGGACATTAGAGGCTCAGGAGCTAGGGTGGAGTTGCATGGGGTGCTGTTTTCCGAGGCCAGGATGAGGGTCCACGTGGGGTTAGCAGAGGCAGGCAAGAGGCTGGGTCTCCCCACCTTCAGAGCTGTGTCTTTGTGTGACTCTCTTGATTTTCCAGGTACAGTGGCCCTGTGACAGCCAAGCCTCCTGTGACACCTTCTGGGGGGCCCAGATGCTCCTGGAGTTTTCAGGGGGCAGTCTGGGTCACCAGGTCCCCATCCTACGAACCCCGGATGTGGACAGTCCAGTCGTTCAGCCTAGAGAGTTACAGAGCCTCATCGTGAATAAAAACCAGAGCTCCACAGAGTTCCCAGAAGGCTTCTGCTGAGAGACAGCGAGGGTTCCGTTGCCATGTTGAAGAGTTTGCTGTACTGCTGTCTTGGAGGAAGCATTTGAGAAATGTTCACGAGATCACAAGTTGAAGATGGTCTGTTCCACATGCAGCAGCAGATCAAAGTTAAGCTCAGAGTGTGCCATGAGGCAGTGAAAGCTCCAAACAGAACACACACAGCTGGTGCCATCACTGTACCTGTACACCAGGCCTCACCAGGCTACGTCCTCCTCCTTTAGCTGTGAGCAAGGCCTGGGGTCACATTCTTCTGTCTCTGTTCTCAGGCACTGTCCTTGAGCACTGAGAGGCCTAGGCAGAGTGGAGTATGGTAGATGCCTGTACCAGGTTATAATTCATTGTGTCTGTGGAGCAGATGTTTTGTTCAGCTGCATTAAAGTTTATTGTTTTGAACCTTTTCCCATTTAACAAAACACCTGAATGACAGTCTTCTTCAAAGTGTGGGAAGCCTATTACCCTTTCAGGTCTAGGCAGCACTTCATGGTGGGGTATATATTAACTGAAGTGTCAGGAGCCCACCAGTGGAAAGCTATTGAGTCCAATATCTGTTTTAAAAGCGTTTGAGCATCCCTGTCCTGTGCCCTCTGCCCCTTGCCCCTTACCTTTCTCCATGTTTAATTCCTGGAAGCTGAATTTCTGGGTGAGTCATTGCAACCTAAAGATGGACTGTGAGTAGGCTGTTGTGTTACCTGTCATCTTAACACCCTGGAACACTGAGTCAGGAGGATTGCAAGTTTCATTAGTGTCTTAATGAGACAACATCCCCCCAGAAAAGGGGGTGTGGGTGGGAGGGGGTGGGGACATAACTCTGCAGAGGCCCTGGTTTAGTCCCGAGCACTACATGGAGAGAAGGGTGGAGTGTGGGGTGCAGGATCTCCTGTGTCTGGGTCTCTGCTCAGTGTCTCGGGTGTTCATGGCAGAGCCCTCACTAGGCTCAGCATTCAGATCCCAGCCCTCCTGTCAGATACTCCTAAAGTGGTCTGTAAGAAGCATAGATGCAAAGACCCTGCTTTGCACAGGGCTGAGGGATGAGAAAGCCACAGCTGGGAGGCCTGGAGGTGCAGTGAGGGGAGCAGGGCAGGTCAAAGAAGCTGTTTTGACAGAAGGGGTGGCACAACCAAGAGATGAGCCGGTACCTTGGCAGCCTGTATCCATGGCACTGCTCACCCACGACCAGAGCATCCTGCACAGTCCCTGGGGCTGGACAGAGAGGTCATTGTGAGAGTTGCTGTCTGTATGTGGGGAGGGGGCACAGATGCCTGCCTGCCTGCCTGCTGCAGGAGTCCCTGTCCCCACAACCCTCACCAGCTGACTTCCCCAGACTCAGCAACTTCTGTACTCAGGAGCCATCCCAGCCTTCTTGTGTCCAGCAGTGCCTGGTGCTCAACAGGGAGACACCTGAGAGGTATGTGTCACAGTGAAAGTCAGGGCTTCCTCCTATCCTGGCAGGCAGAGACATAGTCTTGGATATTCTGGACTCGGCTGCATAATGTGCATTCCAAGCAAATGGGCTAAAACCTGAGCTAAATGACCTCTGAGAAGGCTACTGTGCAGTGGTCAGGGGTCCTGTCTGATAGAAAAGGAGACTGCCCCCTCACCCTTGCTCAGCCCCATGGGGAGGGCCTCCACTCTAGCATCCTGGCAGAAGCCATTACATTTCCTTTCCTGGCCATTTCAGTCCTTTCTAGGAACCGAATGTGGACCTTCAGTCTGTTCTGCCTTCACTTCCTTATAGGACCTGGCAGGGTACAGTGGACACAGGGAGATGTGGCAGGTAGGTGGGGAGTCCTCTTATGCTTCCTGAAGCATGGTGTGCAGTGAGATACAAAGGGACACCCTTTCTCATCCAAACTGCATGACTGGAGTGGGAGCTGAACATGTGAAGGTAGGATTTGGCCTCTAGGAACATCAGATTAGGGATAGGGTTAGGGTTGGATTCAGGGTGGAGGGTTGGGGTTAGGGGTTAGGGGTTAGGGGTTAGGGTTAGGGTTAGGGGTTAGGGTTAGAGGTTTAGGGTTAGGGTTAGAGGTTTAGGGTTAGGGTTAGGGGTTAGGCTTAGGGTTAAGGGTCTGGGGAAGGGAAAGGGGAAGGGAAAGGGGAAGGGGAAGGGAAAGGGTTAATGTTAGTAGTGGTATAGCACTGCAGTTCAGGGTTACGATAATTATCGGGTTCATATTAGTGAAATTATGATTAGAGCAGAAATTAATGCAGTTCAAACTAAAAAATCAATAGAAATAATTAACGAATGTCGCTGGATACAAGGTGAACTCTCAAAAATCCGTAGCCTTCCTGTACAGAAAGAACAAAGTCACTGAGAGAGAAATAAGGGAAACCCCACCCTTCACTGTATCATCCAAAGAAATGAAATACTGAGGAATCCATGTAACAAAGGAAGTAAAAGATCTATGTAGTGAAAATTGCATTACTCTAAAGAAGGAAATCGAAGAAGATCTCAGAAAATGGAAAGGTATTCCCTGTTCATGGATAGGAAGAACAAAGATCGTGAAAATGGCCATTCTCCCAAAATTATTATACAGATTTAATGCAATCCCAATCAAAATACCACTTGCC
>RJWM01043370.1:0-13848 GCA_004363535.1 Dasyprocta punctata
AAAGGAAGATTTTCCAGAATTCAAGGTCGTGCGTAGCTAAATTAGTGTAATGATGATCAATATTAGTGAATGTACTTACCAAAAAGGTATATGCCTGGCACAATACTAAACACTGAGCATGTATTCTATTTTTACATGATTTTTTTTTTTTTTTTTTTTTGCCTAATTCCATGATGCAGTCCTATTATTTTCTCAAATTCAGAGTTGAAGGAAAACTCAGCAGGCTGTCTGTCATCAGATGTTCTGCAGCACAGTTTCTATTTGGAGCTACAGAAGTCAGCCCTGACCACTACCTTTCTTGGAAGCCTAAGATCTGAGGATCAGTGATTCCATTCATAGGTGTATTAGTCACTTTCCCATTACTGGGGCAAAATACATGACAGCCGAAACTTAAAGGAGAAGAGGTTTGTGTTGGTTCAGCTTCCAGTGGATTTGGTCCATCGTTGGCTGGTGGCAAGGCAGCAACTGCATGGCAGAAGAGCGTGGTGGAGGAAAGCTACACAATCCTTGGCAGCCAGCAAGCAGAGAGCGAAGGGAGGAATGGGACAAATCCAACGATGAGTACAGTGTCCCCATGATCCAATCACTTTCCAAACACATGAGACTTTTGGGGAACATTTTTGGATCTAAACCATCAGAACAGAAATAAGAAGGTATGTGTGTTGTTCAGGAGGAGCTGGCAGTAAGAATAACTCCTTTCACTCCACTTTAGAGTCATGTGGATTTAAAAAAAAACAAGTACAGTAAGTGCCTGGTTTCCACCCAAGAAATTCTGAAGTGCATCTGTGGTGCTGGGAGTCTGAAAAACTTCCCCTGTGATTCTAATGTGCAGCCAGGCTCAAAAATCACTTGCTTGAAATGTGGCAACATAATTTGCTCCTGTCACATCTCCTAGGAGCTTGTGGGCAAAGGAAACTCTTAAGCTCCTTCTCAAACACAGTGAGCCCATAGATTGTGCCTGGTATGCAGTTCCCTGGGTGGTTTGTAAGCATCAAATCCTGAGAAGCGCAGCTTTGATTCTGTTCCTAGAAGGTGGTCCCTGAAGCAGCAGAATTAACATCTCCTGAGAGTGCCTTAGAAATGCAGTGTTCTGCCCTGCCCTAGACCTACTGAATCCAATTCTAGAAGGGGGACTCAGCCATCTGTGCCAGCACCACCATGTGATACCGATGTCTACGCAGTTTCGAGCCAGTGCTTCAGGGTAACTCACATGGCTGCAGAATCCCGTATGCTCACAACTAGGTGTCTCCTGTCCTTCCCGTGCCAGATGCATTGCTGCCCACTGTCACTTGCAATTGTCCTAGTGATAAAGTGAGACTAGACCATCACCACAGTGCAATGAAATGTAACCATGACAGTTCTGCTAAGGTAGCCAGAGGATTGCCTTACTGGCAGAAGTGAGGAGGAAAGTCCCAGCTCACTCTTTGTATGTGTGTGTATGTGTGTGTGGCTGAAGATTGAGACAGGGTCATGCTAGGTCATTAAATTGTTCAGATTGGGCTTGTATGTACAATCCTCCTGCTTCAGCCTCCCAAAATGCTAAGGTTGCTGGTATAGGCCAACGCATCCCCTCTCAGCTCACCCTTAGGCAACTGACTCAGGCTGACCATCCTGAAATGGCTCCTTCCTGCCAATCCAAGTTTCCACCTTTGCTTACAAGACAAACTGCCCCACTTTCTTGAGGCAACCTCTCCTAACTACCTAGAGTAAACACACTGAGCCCCATCTAGCCATACTGCTAAAAAGTGCAAGAGGCATTCATGGCCTGCAAGAGATAGGTACTGTTACCCAGTGTACACTCAGTAATATCATGGTAATAAAATACAGTCTGCCATATTACACTTTAATTTCAGATAAAACAATGATTTTAGTATGTATCTGATGTAATATATGGTGCGAATTTATACTGAAAATAAAACTTTATTATTTATCTGAAATTCAAATGTAACTAAATATCCTGTGTTTATCTGGTTGTCCTTCTTGTGGGCTGTCCTAGGAGAGCATTTTCTCATGAATTTACCCCTTCTCAGTCAGAAAAAATACTACTGATACCTTTGGGTTAATCAGACTTATGGAAACTTGTTCAACTTGCAATGAGTTGTTGTTGAAACTCAGAAGGGATTAAATACCAATAATAAAAGTAAAACCTTCCTGTGGCCTCAAATACAGTGGTGGTGACAAATACAGAGAAAGCAAAATTATAATTTGAATTTTACTTAGCTCCTCAAGGGCAGAAACTGTATTGTGTTCAACTTAGTGCAAGGTACTTGGCTGTGGACGAAGTACCCCAAGTAGTTATTCAATAAATACATGTTGGATGCAATAAAAATAAGAGGCTTTGATGATGCCAGGCTATGTCGTTTCACCAAGATTGTTTGCAGGTTTTTTCCCTAGTGTAGAATTCAACTCACCTGTTAATCAGAGGGTCATAGGCCATGGTAGGCCTGATCTGTGCTGAGCCTCTCCCCTTAGTATGTTGCTGCCAAGAATGCTAATGTGAAACTTACTTCCACTCCTTTATAATACACCGTTCTTTAATCATGAGAACTAAAGGCTTTTTTCTCTTCAAGTCTAATTGTTTTACTCAGATATGTCTCTTAGATGGCTATTCTGCTTCAATATTTTCAGGCCCATATTTCCAGGCCCATAATGTGTTCTTTCAGTATGTTAAGTTACTTCCTTTATTTTGAAAACATTTATTTGTGATGTAATTTTAGTTCTTAATGTTGCTCTTTTTCCATTTTCTGAAACTTCAATTATATGTATGTTGGGTCTTCTTTGCCTACATTCTATATATCTCTCACTCTCTTTCTAATTTCTTTGCCTCTTCTTTATTTCAGTTTTACCTATATGTATTCGTCTCCTCAGTGTTACTTTTATTTCAATCAATATTTTCTTTATACCCTTTACAATCTGAGCTTAACTTTTGAGGTAATTTTTAATGTGTTTTCTGAGTTTGGTAAACTTATTTTATCACTTCTTTTGTTTTGTGTTGTTTTGCTTTCCAGATTTCTTGGAACATCCAGAGTTATCTTTTATGTCTTCAAATATTTGTTCATAGATAGTTATGATATTTGATTCTGGTTGAGCGGTAAGTTTCCCATGCTTTCTGGAAGAAGGGGGGGAACTGGACAATATTTACTCAACTTTTATGTTGTGTTTCTCCTTGTAGATTTGTATATGTATCAGCTGTTACTTGAAATGCACTACATTATTTTGCTAGGCCAGCAGTAACAGGTGGAGTTTTTTTGTTTGTTTGTTTGTTTTTTTCCAAAGGCAGATATGAGTAGTTTGCATGGCTTTTGAAATTTCTGAATTTAAGGTGCTTCATCTCTTGGTGTGAGAAAGCATAGTTTCTTTAATAATTAGTCTGTGTAGGGGACAGAGGTGTTAAATGAATATGTGATTTTCTTTTACTTCTAACTTCTACCATTTCCTTTATTCTTTCCTTTCACAGTCAAGCCTTCTGCTGCAAAGTTGCCATGCCTCTCCCAGAAGTGTTGCTCTCTCAAGATTGCCATCTGAATTCTGAGAACTTTCAAACCCTTTCTTCCCTGTTCCAACAGGCCTCAGACAATTGTCAGCATTTCTTCAGTCAGTTTGGGACTCCCTCTATCTGGAAGTGATTTAACGTATGTTCTGAACAATTGGTCATCTTGTTTTTCTTTCTCTGATTCTCTGCTTCTGCATAAACTCCAGAGTTAACTTGACTTATTTGAGATTTTCTTTCCCTAACTATATACAAATAAAACTTTTAATACTCTTTTCTCCTATAAAGAAAAATATGCAGTACACATTTCTAAGGATAGTTGTAATGGAGCTTTTTTGTGACCTGAAGGTTTTTGTAAGACGTAAGGATTCATTCCAGTTTAGGTTACTGCCATTATCCTATCAGATCCGGAAATGTTCTGAACCTCAGATCTTTTCTTTTAAGGCAACAATGTTCAGATTATCTTCCAGTGTTGTTTTCAGGATCAAATGAGATGAAATTCATACAGAACACTGGCACTTGTTAAGTACTCAGTGAAAGCTAGCAGTGGTTGTTCTTGAGACTCTTTCCCACAGTGGATTCTATCAAAGTCTGAGGGAGCAGTGTCTGAATCTTCTACACATTTTGCCTTCACAGTGCATGTGTCAGCCCTGTTTTACTTCCCAATTTGAGTTTGACAAGTCAGCAGTCATTCTTGCTATTTCGAAAAATCTTTTTCTTCATACTCCAATATTTTCCCAGTGAGGATAAATGCTTCTTTAAAAGCAATTAATCACCGGGCGTGGTGGCGCATGCCTTTAATCCCAGCACTCCGGAGGCTGAGGTAGGAGGAGCGTTGTGAGTTCGAGGCCGGCTTGGGCTACAACGTGAGCGCAAGGCCGGCCTGAGCTACATAGTGCGACCCTACCTTAAAAAACCAGGGCTGGGAGTTTGGCTCAGTGGCTTAAGCACCTGCCTTAGCAGGTGCGAGGTTGTGAGTTCAATCTCCGGTGCCGCAAAAAATAAATAAATAATTAATTAATTAATTAAAAAAATAAATAAAAGCAATTAATCACAGAAGCAGATGAAGTAGTACTGGATACACACGCCTTGTGAGACCAGCAGCAGGGCTGGGACGGCAGTGCCCCCTCTCACTCAGCCCTGGCTGCCTGTATGTGGTTGCTGTGCCATTTGGTATTTTATATGACATGCTTTCATTAAACAGCTACTTTTCCTTTCTTCCATTTTGCATTTTTCTTCCCCTTTTCCTGATGTCTCATTCCTGTCTCTTATACTCTCTCTCCATTGCTACTGTCTGCCCTCTCTTGTACCCTCAGCCATAAATAGGTGACTGCTCTACAATATGTCATGTAAGCTGACAAATTCCATTTAGAGCATCCTTCTTCCAGGATGAGAGCTAACGTAAGTTCTGGTGTTTAGTTTCCACTTCTGTTTTCAGCTGCCCTTACTAAACTACTGTCTCAGGTACATACCACATACATGTAATGCTCTTGACTAAATAAGTTGCTTAGGATGGTCCAATGGGGAAAATGTTTCCTGTGGAGATCAAACCTTTAATGAAGAATGTTGATTTTTATATTAGTGCTCAAGAAATGATGTATACCATGTAAGGGAGAATTGTGGCAACACAGAAATAAAGAACATAAAGAAGTTATTCCAGGCAGTTTTTATATATCTACTTCCCCAGATCTCACAAGAGTGCCTAGTATGCATACAGTTCTTGGGCAATGTGGAAACTGAAGAACTATCCCCAAAAGATTATCTCAGTCCTAATCACTTGAACCTGTGAATGATACCTTACCTGGCAAAGGCAATTTTCCAGAAGTGATGAAGGATTTGGAGATGGGAAGACTTCCCGGTTTATCTAAGAGGGCCCAGTGTAAGTACAGCGATCCTTAAAAGAGGGAGGCAGGCAATCTGGAATAAAGAAAGATGTGATGACACAAGCAGAGTTTGGAGTGATGTCAGAAAGGTGACATAATCAATGGGAGGCAGAGTTGTGACATCAGAATCTAGAAAAGCATGGAAGATTTTTGCTCCTCAAAGTGCCCATAAGACTCTAAACTTTAGCCTGAACTTTAGGTCATTAAAACTGCCAATGCTTCAACTTTTTGCCACTGAAACTAGCTTTGGATTTCTGGCTTAATTTATATGCATTAAACGTAGGGCAAGTGCTGTACCAGTGAGTGACATCCCCAGCCCTAATTTATGTTGTTTGAAGCCACAACGTTTATAATTCATTACAGCACCACTATAAATGAGTACAGGCAATATTGCTACCCATTTATAAAAGTTTACCTAACATTTAACTCCAGCAGAATTAAGGGATTTCCTCAGATTTACAGAGAGAGTTTCAAATTACTGATTAGAATTAGGATAACCATATATATCAGTTAGCTTTTAATGCCTAACAACCAATATACCAGTGGTTTAAAATAATAAAAATTTATTTTGCAAACACTATGTATCATAAATTTAAACTAGGCTCATCTGGTTGGTTTTCTGAGCTCAGACAAGCATCTGTAGTTGGCTACCAGGTAATCTATGGGTCAGCTGGTCTGTGATGGCCTTAGGTGGTGGAGTTTGTCTATTCTCCACATGACAATTTGGGCACATTTACATGGCTGCTGGGCAGAGTTCCAAGAGAAATGGTGAAGATGTGCAAGGTATGTTGAAGCCTTGGCCTGGAACTAACGTTGTGTTTTATTGACCAAAGTCATAGATGTGTCCAGATTCAAGGGAAGGAGAAAGAGTTCATCCTTTGATGAAGAACTTGAAAGTCTTCACCGGGGGGGATGTTGCGGGAAGGAGGAGTGGATCTTTTTGCAATGGTCACCGTTATATAATTTAAGCCCAGTTTAAAATGGGTCACTTTTGAGAATGAAAAGAGATGTTTATGAGAGCTCTTTTTACTTCTCTACACTGCATTGTGGGGTAGCTTTCATGGTACTGGGAAGAAGCTCCAGGAAACTGCAAAAGACAGATGTCAAATCTGAGCCCAAACCTAAGCCTAGCACACATGATATTCATGGTGTCTGGGTGAATATTTATAAAGAATTTGGTTTCCAATCTCTCTCTAAAACCCAAGTGTCTTTTTGAAAACTCTTCCCTGGGGCCTTTAGTATTTCCAAGTATCTTGTCGATAAACATAAGTGCTGCTCTCAGTTTTGCTGTTTGTTGCTAGCTGTTCAGAGTATGTGCGCATCTTTGTGTGTTTTATGTAAAAATACATTTTTTTTAGAATTCCAAACTGAAACTTTCCACGCAATCATAAATGTATAAAATTTACCTCTATGACTTTGAACCTTGTTAGAGATTTCTGTTGACCTGAGCTGTGGGGACTCTGGCCTCCTTTTCTAACCCTGCCAAACCTTCCAAAGCTTATTTCAAAAGCTTATTTTATATCTTGGTTTATAAAAAGATCTATTTTTCCTTCAAATAATACAGTATTTTTGAAACAGAGAATTTCTCCATCAATTTTAGAACCTTTGTACTACAGTTTGAAGCCATAAACTAGGGTGTTTGGGAACTTATTTGAAAACCTAGGAACCCTAATATATGTATGATACCTTTTTAATAACATCCCAGCAGGCAGGTCTGTGGGTGTTTCTCTGTTCTGGAAGAGAACATTCAGCTGAGAGTAGCTGATTTACCTGATTTCACCACTTGGATTTTAACATTTCCAGACCAAGTCTCTAGATAGCATTCAATCTCTAGACAGCATTCATCTTTCCCTTAATTAAATCTAAAGTCCTCTGCTCAGCCTGGAGCCCCTCTAGAATCAGGCCCTTAGCTACACGTCCAGCCTTATCCTTCACCTCTAAAGCACACAGCCTCCCAGCCCATCGTGTGTTCTCTTTGGCCTGCATGTGTAGTTCCTAAGAAACAGCATCAACTGTCTCCTTATTTATTTATATTTCGCCCTTTACATCTACCAAAATATAAGCAGGCTTGTCCCACTCATTCTTCAAACTCTTTGCACCCTTTTTGCACCCTTTTTTTTTTTCTTTTGTACCAAGGCTTGAACCCAGGGCTTTCACAATTAAATATACCCCAGTCCTTTTTATTTTATTTTACTTTATTTTTTATTGTTACTCTCCTATCAGCCTGTTTTGAAACTGTTCTATTTTTATTTCTATTTTTCTCTTTAAAATAAAAAATACTCATTTTGAGTTATTTTATATATGCTAAAAATATAAAAATATACATGTGTAGTTCAGACAAGAATATAAAATTAAACTGTTTATATTCACTATGCAGCATAAGTGAAAACTCTTCTCATAAAAAACACAAAAATTTTACCATAATATTTTATTTTTTCATTTTTATTTTTATTTATTTGGAGACAGGTTTTCATTAACTTGCCCAGGCTGAGCTTCAACTTGTGATCCTCTGACTTCAGACTCCCAGAGCCCTGGGATTATAGATGTGTGCCACTAGGCCTGGTTTTCTTTTCATGCTTTTAAAAGTGCAATCTATGCACAGAAAGCTTACATTATAACACACAGTTCAATAAATTTTTAGGAATTGAAAATAGCTATACAGCACAGCACCCAAATGAAGAGATAGAATATAACTGTCATCTCAGGAGCCTCCCAATATTTCCTTCTGGTGTCTATTTTCACTCCTCCAAAGGTAAGTACTATTCATACTTCTAATACTACAGATTAACTTTGTCAATTTTTGAATTTTATAATGGGATGTCGTGAAATCCTAGATGGTCTCCCACCGAGGCCTGCTGCTTTCCTGCTCTCTGCTAAGTGTGGCGCATCCTTCCCAAGCAGCCTCAGAGAGGTGGAGGGGCTGGCTGACCAAGCTGGGGTTGTGGTTGAGAGAAGCCTATATCCAATCCCATTCTAGGAACCTAGGCACCTCAGACAGACCCTCACCTTAAAATCTCCTTGGTGAGCTACCACCCCTGTGGCAGGATCAGCAGGCCACTGGGTGACATTCCAGAGAAACACTGGCCATGCAGTGCTGGGGCAGTGGTCACAGGTACATATGAGATGGATATGTGGATATAAGGGATTTTTGGAGCCACACACCCAAAACTTCTCAGAATGCATGGTTAAAGATTAAAATATATCCTACAGGGGCACAAGTCCAAGTAGGATCAAAACACATTGCTTTAAGAAATGAATGCTCTGGCCCTCTGCTCCCCATACTCTGATTTTTTTTTTTTTCAGCACCGGGGATTGAACTCACAACCTTGCACTTGCCAGGGCAGGCGCTTAAGCCACTGAGCCAAACTCCCAGCCCCCCATACTCTGATTTATAACTTGGATTGACCCTACAATCTATAATGTAATAGACCACCCTGACCTCCCCCTGTCCTTCCCCTATCCCTTACATGAGTTTCTGCACAGATGTCTTTCCTTTGTCCTTTATCCTTCCTTCATGGTTCTACCAATAAAAAGCCACAGAAGCTTCAATTTGGGGCTGTCTTTGTGAGGTTTTCTCATGGTGAAGGGTCTGGGTTAAGGGCAGTCTCTCTGTGGGCCTTCCTGGAGTTTGACTTTGTCAATGGCTCTGAGTAATCTCTCATCCTTTTGTGCCATGCCATGGTTGTGAACTGGGACACAGTTCAATTACCTTCTCAAGTTTATTCCACTCCAAGAAAGCAGAGTGGACTGGACTGAGCCTTTCCACACTATGCCAAGAGAAATGCAGCCTTCCTACATCTCCAGACTCATACAAGATCATTGTGACTTTCAGGGAATAAGATTTTCCCTTTAGGTGTCCTCAGGTGACACTACCTCATTGCAGAAGAAACAAAACCCAAAGAAGCATTGCCACGTGGTCCCCTCAGTTACCCCGCATTGTAGGTGCCAGTATCATATGTACCTGTCAGGGGGAACCTCAGTGGAGTGGGCGTTGCTATTCCAGTGAGGCTGCCAGTGCTCAAAATTCTGCCGTGCTCTTCTGGCAATGGATAATACGCTGCACAGTCAGCTTTTCAAGAGAAACTTGAAGACTGGGAGGTTTTTTCCTTAGCTAGATAGACCAAAATAGAGCCCACATGACACTCCCTTTTCCACTTGCTCTGGAGAGTAGCTGCCATTTAGATATTTAATTTCCATGTTCCCACAGGCAGGGTATCGACCTTCCCTTTCCTGGGGAGCAGCGTCTTGTCTACAAGTGAAGGAGCTGCTATGCTTGTCTGATGTCCTCCTTTAAATTGCCCTCCCCGCTTTCCTTGTCTGATCCTAGTTCTGTTTACAAACAGAGCTGAGCTCTGTATCACTTACAAAGGCAAGCCATTTCGTGAATGACACCACTTAGCATTTGAACCAAATAATTCTGTTCCTAGTAACTTTCTGTCTTGAATAGGGTCCTTTTTGTTTCTTGGGTGTTTGTCATTTTTGCCACTATCCCAGGATGATAAATTCTTTGAGGAGTGACATGAATTACTCATAGATATGCACAGGTCACAGACTCCTCAGTAGTTTCTTACTATTTAGATTGTGCTCTCAACAATATCAATTAAAAGTCAGGCATGGTGGTGTACACTTGTAATCCCAGGACTCAGGAGGCTGAAGCAGGAATTGTCCCAAGTTTGAGGCCAAGCTGAGCTGTATAGTGAATTCAAGGTCAATCAGTACTAACTAATAAGACCCTGTCACAACAACAACAACAACAACAACAACAACAAAAACAGTATCAATTAAAACATATCACTAATTTAATACCTGATCCTCATGGTATGATTGTGTGTGTGTGTGTGTGTGTGTGTGTGTGTGTGTGCATGCATGTGCTTGTGTTGGCTTTTTTCTAATTTTTTTTTTCTCTTGGGAATTTGGGAAATTGGCACATCGAGAGGAAGAGCTTCTACAAAAGTTTGATTTTCACTTTTGGAACAATTCTAATCTTCCCACATTTTCTTTTCTTTGTATGTTTATAGTTAGAATTCATTACAGCAGAGTTTAAGGGGTGGGTGCTTTGCAGGTGTTTATCTGTTGTGAGGTCTCTGGGCTATGGCACGTGTATTCCCAATGGAGTCAATTCATAAGACTTTCAAAAATTCATGGCTGTCCTGGAAATGAAGACACTCTTCCCCAGGTATCTAGAAACTTAATTGAAGATCCTAATATCTGATGACTGTGCTTTGGCCAGGGTTGTTGCCATCAAGATAAAAAATTTATAAGCAATCGATTTGTCAAAATATAAGAAGACCCAGGAAGAAAGGCAAGGACTAGAACACTCACAAATTCAGCATCACGTCCTGGATAATTGAAAGTTTATTTCCCTAGTTCTGTACTTTCCCCGTATTTTCAATAATCTTGTCATGTTTTGCAAGAATTTTTCCACCCTATTCAGATGCACGGGACCTGAGGCCAATCCTATACCCTGAGAGTGAAAGAAAAGAGTGCGGTGCTGGGGCCCTTGATACCCAAAACTCCAGTCCCCTCACTTCCAGAGCACTGACTTCATTTCTTTTCTGTTTGTCCTTTGGCTTTTATTCCTCTTTAGAAATTTCAGTTTTCTTTGCCCTGAGCATATTAAAATGTAAAAGCCACAGAACCTTGGCTTATGACATGCTAAAGCTTTCCCACTAATTTTATTTCCTTCTATCATTGAAGAACCCCTTCTCAAAGTCACCCTGAACATTGAATAATTCCCAGATAATGGGTATTGATTGTTTGCATTATGATTGTTGCTCTTCACAGACATAAGAGCTTCATCTTTTGATTATTCTTTCCTTAGGCTCATATTTAATAATGTAGTGTGGGGAAGTTTTTCTCCTTTAAGAAGAAGCTGATTCTGTAGAGTGAATGCTTGATAAATCAAATCTGCACCCCACACCACCCCTCTTTCAACCCTTCACCAAGTGACTTCCAAGGAGGGAGGGAGAATGAGCAGGTCAAGTACTTGGTTTTTGCTTTTTGAGTGTGATAAGGCAGCTGAGGGTGATTTTAGGAGCCCTATAGGGATGAGGGGAGAGAAGAGATAGAGCAGGGTTTTCATGAAATGAAGACTTTGGAAGAAAAATGGTATGAATTTTGCTGTATGGTGTGTGATTTCCTGACTTTAGCAAAAATTTCTTTTTTAGTTTTCATGGCTGTGTTGTGCATGTTTCCAGGGCCGTGATTTCATTCTACATGTTACTATGAGGTGAGCACAGCACAAACCGAAGTCAACCATGTCCCCTCCAACCTCTCCATCTCAGAGAGTGCATGTGCTCTGTGACAGAGGAATTAGTCTCAGATGAAAGTCACTCTGATTTCTCAGGGTCTTTTTTGAACAGGGGAGATTGAGCGCTCTCCAGTTCCATAAGCCTGTGTGCTCCTGGTGCCTGACAGATGGGATCTCTGGGTTTTCCAAGAGCTTCCTCATCAAGGATGCCTTGTGAGATGCCCGCTTTCCTTAACAGACACGAAACCTTCTGTGCTCTGAGTGTCTGGTTATTTGATCTATATGGTCTTACTGTTACTTGTTCTGTAACAGTTTTCTGTGTGCTAGAAAACATAAAATGTGCAAAATTTCATTGCAGTGACATCCAGTTGTGTCATGACCTGAATTCTGGGCTCTCAGGAGCAACTGAAAGCTGAAAACCAAGAGCTACCCCTGGATGACTTGGGGTGGGGGTTGGGGTGTATTACTTGAACCCACTTCTTGAAAGTCTTAGGAGTCCAGGCAAGAAGACTGGCCCCAGGCACCGGGGGTAGGGAGCAGCTGTCTGGAGTGCACCCTCCCTGGTAAATCCACTGCTCAGGACACAGCAGCCTGTGAATAAAGGTCACTGAGATGACAGTGAAACTGTTGCTCTGGAGATGAGATGCTGAGCTCATCTGCCCTTGGGCTCCTTGGCTCTCAGGTTCTTGATGCCAGAGCTTGATTTGCATGTGAAAGAAAATGAGACAATCACCTTGGAATTAAAAGACATATGACAAATAAACAAACTTGGAAGGGTCAGGCTGAGGATTTCTTTGGAAATAGCAGATTGAACATATGAAACTGTCATTGTTGACTACAAAAAAAGGGGAATGTGGTATATTCCAGATTTACATGGTGATGCTCCTTCTGTGAGGTTGTACTGCATTTGAGATGAAGAGAGTGATTGACCTAAAAATTCCAGCTCTTAGATAAAAAGTGTATGTATCTTTTTTCTGGATCCTTCTATACCCCACTCAAGGGCCTCCTTCATCAGTTCCATTGCCACAATAACATGTATAACAAACAACCACAGAAACAAGTGACTTATGACAGTATTTGTTTACCACAAAAGTCTACAGCTGAGTGTTTTTTGGTAGGGTAAGCACAGATGCTTTTAGTTCTGCTGGCTCATGCATCTGCTGTTAGCTAGGTGACCCAGGATGGCCTCATCTGAGTTACATCAGCTCTGCCCCACATGGTCTCTTTGTCACGAGACTGGTCTTGTTCATACAGAGATTGCAGGGTTCAAAAGAAGTGAGGAGGGGCTGAGGGTGTAGCTCACTGATAGAGTGCATGGTTAGCGTGTGCCAGGTCCTCAGTTCAATCCCAAGTACCCAAAATACATTCACTTATGTGTGTATATAAGCACAGAAGTTGTAAGCTCTCTTGAGGTTTGGGCTCAGAACTGGCTGATACCCTTGTTCCACTAAATAACACAAGATTCAGCACCAGCTCAAATTCGACAAGTGGAACAGGGACTCCACCTCTTGATGGGAGGAGCTGCAGAGTTTACGTTGCAACAGTGTGATGGAGGGAAGGGTGAAGAACTGAGAACTTTGACTTCAGACTTCCATTTGTCCCCATATATAGGGAAGCTGCTTTAAAAATCCCAGTTGTCACAGTGATCTTAAGGAGCTTGATCATCAGAATTAGTCTTGTTTTAACTTGGGAAAGTCTCGAGTATGTCATAGACATCTAAATATGAATGAAGCTAAATCCAAGTGTGGGGTTGGGCTAGCTAGATTCTGTCCTCAATCCCCCTTTTGAATGTGAGACCAGAACTTAGGTAACAATGCAATTCAATTTAACAATTCATCTGGCATTGTACGTGTAGCCTCTAAAATGAATATTCTTCAACAAGCAGGAAGAAACCAAAGCAAATTAACATACTAACACTCCAGTTTCTCCACATGAGTGGGTAAATCTTAACAAGGTGCTCAGTCTAGTTAGCAGTATTCTAGTGATATATCACAACTACATTTCACAGTCACCAGTGCTGGAAGCTGGGTACTGGAAAGACCCCATATGTACTAAGTTTTGCAACTTTCTGTGACTTTGTGGTTATCTTACAACTGAGTTTAAAGTAACCAGAGTGTATACATGGTTAGTTTTTACAATGACAGTTAAATGTATACAGCTACCTCACATTTACAGTCTGCCGAGTGTCCCTGTCACCATCTCATTCTAGCGTCTTCCAGATTTCA
>RJWM01043371.1:0-13859 GCA_004363535.1 Dasyprocta punctata
TAAACCTTGCGTGTCTATGTCTGTCAATATGATCAACCCCTATGAAGGTAACGATATGTAATATTGTAACTACTGTCAAACTTCAACCACCTCAGAGTGTAAACCTACAGTGTAATTGTATCAGCTCTGTCGTTGTTGTTGTTTGTCTTTCATGCTTTTTGTTTCTATCTTCTGTGTCTATTTTCTTTTAAATAAAATTTTTTAAAAATTCAGTTTATATGGTTGAGCATTGCAAATTAAGGGTTGGCTCAGTTTATTGTTTTTTTGATTGTGTTTGGTGCTGTGGGTGCCACTGCAGCCAAAATTAACATGATTATTCTGAATAGCTATTGGCCCTGATGGTCCAGGACTGAGATTGACTGGGGGTCACGAAAAGTGCTGAGGCATGGTGCCAAAGAACCAGTGACTGGGTTAGGCCAGCAATAGCTTCTCAGCTCTAACAAACCGAGGAGGTGGAATCTTCCAACAGACTCAGAGCCCAGGAACCAGCTGCACCTGGAAGATACCTCAGAGAAGTGATCATCACCTGGATGTCCTTAATACCACCAAAAAAGCAATCCACCATAGGCAATTGACAAGTATCACTCTAGGAATTAAGCTAAAAAAGAAAAGAAATGAGAAGACACTTAAACAGGACACAACTTCAGAAACCCAGTTCACCAAAGGCAAGTCCAGGGGGCAATAAGGCTGGAAAATCTGAAAGCCCCCACTAGGTCTCTCTGAAGTGGTAACAAAGCAATTTGATGAGACTCTAGAAGAAATGAAATAAGAAATAATCTCTCAAATAACCACAGAGATTACCAAAATGTAGACAGTGCTTAGTGATGTTAGAACAGACACAAACAAAAAATAAATGAACTTAAGCAAATTATGAAAGCACAACATAGGAAACAAATGGATTCCATAAAGCAGATTCAAGCAGATATTCAGGAGAATAAAAACTCCATTGAAAGTATTCAAAGCAGATTAGGCCAATGTGAGGACTGGATCTCAAATACTGAAGACAGATTTGCAGTTAGTGACCAGGAAAAGAAAGATTTCTCAAAACTAGCTAGGGAACATGAGAAATCCATCCAGCAGTCGCTTGATGAGACAAAGAATAATAATTTAATAGTAATTGAAGTTAATGAACAAGCAGGAGGTACCACAAATGATGTTAAAAACATCCTCACAGACATTGTGACAGAAAACTTTCCCGGTAGAGAAAAAGAATTTGACATACAAATAAGTGAGGAATATAGAACTTCAATTAGCAATGATTTAAAAAATCTACTTCCAGGCATATCATAGTCGAGATTCCAGAAAGTCAACACAAGAATAAAATTTTAAAAGGTGTTAGGAAAAAGAAACAAATCACTTATAAAGGAAAACTCATCAGAATTATAGCTGACTTCTCAGCACAAACTCTCAAGTCAAGGAGAGCTTGGAGTGAAGTACTCCAAGTTCTAAAGAAAAACAACTTTTAACCCAGATTGATGTATCCTGCAAAACTACCTTTCAAAATAGATAGGGAAATAAATTACTTCCATGACAAAGGATATCTGAGGAAATTCATGACCACCCAACCAGCACTCCAAATATTTCTGAAGGACATTTTAGAAAAAGATAATAAGGACTACAGCTCCATGAATCCCAACAGAAGGACTCCATCAGGAAAGGCAAACAATTAGAGGGAAAAAAATGGGAGCCAGTAATAGGAAAATAACATGACAAGGATAAGTCAATACATATCAGTTTTAACCATTAATGCTAATGGTCTCAATTCACCAGTCAAAAGACACAGACTGGCAGAACAGATCAAGAAGTAAGATTCAACAATATGCTGTATATGAGAAACACATTTAATTGAAAAAGAAACTCATAGACTGAAAGTTAAAGGGTGGAAAATAATACTCCATGCAACAGGAATTCAGAAAAAAGCAGGAGTTGCTATTCTACTTGCAGATAAAGTCAATTTTAAGCCAAGACTGATTAAGAGAGACAAAGAAGGTCACTATATCTTGGTAAAGGGAACAATCCAAGAGGAAGAGATAACAGCTATAAATATATATGAAACAAATATTAGTGCATCCAGTTATATAAAACAATTATTAATGGACATGAAAAATCAAATAAGCCTTATTACAATTGTATTGGGAGACCTCAATACCCCGTTGTCACAAAAAGACATATTAACTAGACAAAAAAATCAATAATGAAATATTAGAACTAAATCAAACTTTTGAGCAAATGGACTTAGCAGATGTCTATAGAATCTTCCACCCCACAATATCAAAATACACATTCTTTTCAGTTTCACATGGGACATTCTCCAAGATAGACCATATACTGGCTCATACAACATGCTTAAGTAAATGTGAAGGAATTAAAATTATCCCATGCATACTATCAGACCACAGTGCAATGAAATTGGAAATCCATGCCAAAGGAAACCACAAGAACTTCATCAACACATGGAAATTAAATAGCACCCTACTGAACTATCAACGGGTCACAGATGAAATTAAAGAAGAAATTAGTTTTTACAGTTGAATGACAATGACAATACAACATACCAGAACTTGTGGGACACAATGAAAGCAGTCTCAAGAGGGAAATTTATAGCAAAAAGTTTATAGTAAAAGTCAATATCAGGAAAACAGAGCAAGTTCATATAAACAACTTAATGTTGAACTTCAAACTTCTAGAAAAAGAATAGCAGACTAAACCAAAAGCTCATACAAGGGAGGAAATTATAAGGATCAGAGCAGAAATTAACACACTGAAGACTAAAAATAAAAATACAAGGAATCATTGAATCAAATAGTTGGTTCTTTGAAAGATTAAATAATGTTGAAAAACCCTTGGCCAACCTTGTCAAAAAAAAAAAAAAGGAAAGAAAAGATTCGAATCCATGCAATTAGGAATGAAAAGGGTGAAATCACAACAGACCGTGTAGAAATCCAGAAAATCATCTATAGCTACTTTGAAAACTTGTATTCTAATAAGATGGAAAATACAAAAGAAATGGACAGATTCCTAGATACATATGAATTACCAAAGTTGAATCAAGAAGATATAAAAATCCTAAACAACCCAATATCAATAAATGAAATTAAGGATGTAACTAAAAACCTATCAACAAAAAAAAGCCCAGGCCCTGATGGATTCACTGCTGAATTCTACATGAAATTTAGTGAAGACCTAACACCACTATTTCTCAAACTCTTTAATAAAATTGAAAGGGAAGCAATACTCCCAAATTCGTTCCTGGAAGCACGCATTATTCTGATTCCAAAATCAGAGAAGGACCCAACTAAGAAAGAGAATAACAGGCCTATCTCCCTAATGAACATTGACACAAAAATCCTCAGTAAGATACTGGCGAACAGACTGCAGCAAATCATCAAAAAGATTGTACACCATGATCAAGTGGGATTCATCCCAGGGATGCAAGAATGGTTCAACATACGTAAATCCATAAATGTAATGCATCATATTAACAGAGCCTAGATGCAGAAAAAGCTTTTAACAAAGTCCAGCACCCATTTGTGATAAAAAATGCTACAGAAAATTACAATAGATGGTCTCTATCTCAATCTGATAAAAGCCAACTACAACAAACCAACAGCCAACATCATACTACACAGACAAAAACCGAAAGCTTTCATTCTAAAATCAAGAACAAGGCAAAGATGTCCACTGTCTTCACTCTTATACAACATAGTCCTGGAAACTTTAGCCAGAGCAATTAGACAAGAGAAAGAAATAAAAGGAATAAAGATAAGAAAGGAAGAAATTAAACTATCATTATTTGCAGATGATATAATACTCTACCTAGAAAATCCCAAAAATTTCACCAAAAGACTTCTGGATTTAATAAGCAGATCTAGTAATGTAGCTGGTTACAAAGTCAATACTCAAAAATCAATAGCCTTCTTGTACACAAATAATAATCTCACTGACAGAGAAATCAGGGAAACAATATCTTTTACACTAGCATCCAAAAAAATGAAATACTTAGGGATCAATATAATGAAAGATGTAAAAGACCTCTATACTGAAAACTATAGTACTCTGAAAAAGGAGATTGAAGAGGATATTAGAAAATGGAGAGATATCCCATGCTCTTGGGTAGGAAGAATCAATATAGTGAAAATGGCCATACTTCCAAAACTATTATACAGATTCAATGCAATCCCAATCAAAATTCCAATAGCATATCTCACAGAATTAGAGAAAACAATCCTAAAATTCATCTGGAACCAGAAGAGACCTAGAATAGCAAAGGCAATTCTGGGCAACAAAGACAAGTCAGGGGGCATCACAATTCCTGACTTGAATTTAGGCTATAAAGCTACTGTGATTTAAAAACAAACAAACAAACAAAATAAAACAGTGTGATACTGGCAAAAAAACAGACCTGAAGATCAATGGTATAGATTAGAAGATGCAGAAGCAACTGCAGACACACTAAGCTACCTTATCTTTGACAAAGACACATTCATTGGAAGAAAGATAGCCTCTTAATAAATGGTGTTGGAAAAATTGACTTTCCACATGCCAAAGATTAAAACAGGACCCACATCTTTCACCATGTACTAAGTTAAAACCTGAATGGATTAAAGATCTCAACATTAAAACAGAAACATTAAATCTCCTGGAAGATAGAGTAGATAAATCTCTTGAAGATATTGGTGTAAGCAAAGACTTTATGAATAAAAGCCAGATTGCACAGGAACTATCACAAAGAATCAACAAATGGGATCTCATCCTATTGAAAAGCTTTTGCATGGCAAGAGAAACCACAAAGGGAAGAGACAATCCACAATGTGGGAGAAAATATTTGCCAGCTGTCCTTCAGAGAAAGGGTTACTATCGAGAACATATAAAGAACTTAAAAAAACTAGTCCTCCAAGATTTAAAGACCTAATCCAAAAATGGACATCTGAGATGAACACACATTTTTCAGATGAAGAAGTACAAACAGCAAAAAAAGACATGAAAAAATGCTCAACAGCACTGTTCATTTCAGAGATGCAAATTAAAACAACACTGAGATTTCACCTCACCCCAGAAAGAATGGCAAGTATTAAGAAGCCAACCAGTAACAAGTGCTGGTGGGGCTGTGGAGAAAAATGAACCCTTCTCCACTGTTGGTGGGAATGCAGGCTAGTGCAACCACTGTGGAAGTCAGTGTGGAGATTCCTCAACAAGCTAGGCCTGGAGGTCCCATTTGATCCAACTATTCCCCTTCTGGGTATCTTCCCAAAAGAACTAGAAACATCATACCACAGCAGTATATGTGCACCTATGTTTAAAGCTACACAGCTCATGATAGCCAGATCTTGGAAGCAACCTAAATGCCCCCTCTACTGAGGAATGGGTGAAAAAGATATGGTATTTTTATATAATGGAATACTACTCAGTTATAAAGAATGATAAACTAGACATTTTCACTCTTAAATCGATGTGCCTTGAAAATATCCGTATCAGTAAACTAAAGTCACACATATGTAACCATTTTATTGTTGTACTTATGTGACAAACTGAAAGAAAAAGCATGTATGTATACAAAAAATTAGTTAAGGTAGTTAAAGAAAAAGAATTTTGAGTGAAAAATAGTTTTAACAGGGTTATTTTCAGATGTCATTTTTACTGTGAATTTTTCTTTTAAAAATAATGTAGCATTCATTGTTTTTAAAAATAATGCCGCATTCATTGTTCTTTTAAAAATAATGTAGCATTCATAACATTGGTATTTCTTGCCAATATTTTTCTAATGTCCTATATATTCTTGTTATATAATAAAAAATAAATAAATTTATAAATTAGCAAAAAAACAAAACAAAACAAAATTCACATCTCATAATAGATTTCATTTGGCAGCATACACTATTAACTTTTTAAATCCTACCAGGGATGGGACTACAGCAGCAGAAAGACAGTTCAGTCAGGTGAAGGAAAAGAAGTTAGAAAGGGTCCTTTGGAAAGATCTTCATACTGGACAATGAAAGACACCTAACCCAGTGCTAATTTTGGGTCAAGGATATGCTTGTGTCTTTCCGGAAAACGCTGAATGACCTATCTGGGTGCCAGAGCGTGCTGTCTGACTTTACATGAACACAGACCCAGAGAAGGAGTAGGTACCACCTCCCAAGAAGCTAATGCTCAGTCCTGTGACAGTGATGCCTCAGGGACTGCTCCATGGCTGATAGACAAAATGGGGCCAGACCCAACCTGAGGTCAATTAAAGAAATTGACCCAGAATGCCCAAGATATGGTTACCAAAGATGGGAAAAGTGGGCTGGAGATATAACTCAGCAGCATAAGCGCCTGTCTGGCAAGCATATGGTCATGAGTTTGATCTCTGGTATCAAATAAAATGGGAAAAGAAGATCTGAATAGGTAACAGAGCATATAGAGATGACTGAGTTGGAGGTCACATAAAAGAACGGGATATGAAAATTGCCAATATTCTTAAAATAAGATACAAAATTATATATTATTTATAGATAAAAGGTTTTGTTCCTTCCAAATTTTCTTGTAAGACATCTCTGCTAACTGACCTACAAAAAAATTCTGACAAGCCTGTAACTACAAACTTTTAAAATTATAAAAGTTTTTATACTTTACTTTGACCAAAAATATATTTGGGTGCTGTTATAGGTATAGCCTTGTGTCCTCCCCCCCCCCCCCCGCCAAAGCCTCATGTAATCTTGGACTGGGCTGAGTCTGGCATTTGTGATTGGTTTGTTGTCTGGTGCTGGGATTGGTGATGTGAGCGATGCACCTGCCCAGGGGTGGAGCTGACCTACAGTGTAAGGGCAGGGGGAAGGTGTGTTTCTCTCTCTCTCTCACCGGTTTGTACCATGAATGGTGGCCCTGACATGCCATGATGCCTTGGAGCCAACTGAGTGTGGACTGAAACCCCTGATAACTGTAAGAAATAAACTTTTCCTTCCCTAATTTTGGGCATCGGGTATTCTGTCTCAGCAAGTGAAAAGTGACTAGGACAAGTGCAGTTGAATATTGTAAGAAGATCGTCTGTATATGTTGTTTGTTCATTTGTCCTATCTGTGAGCAGTTTTGTTTTCTTTTTTTAATTTGAGCTCAACAATTTTTTCTCTTTTTTCTTTTGCATTTCTGGATCATTTGATCAAAGTTTACTTTAGGTTGTAAATTTAAAAAGCAAGCTTCCAACCAGGTTGCCAGGTGGTCAAAATGATGCTAAAATTGGTTATATGAACATAATACATATTGTTGTTTATTATGACTTGAAAATCTCTCATTGTTCAAAAATAATGTGTTAAGTGTTATGATTGGGTTTTCATAAGTCATTAAAAATTAAGAGAGTTAAAAATCCCTTAGGGTGGGAGGAGATTATTGGAAAGGATTCCAATTGATGAATAAGAAAGCAGCTGTCTGGTGAAATTAACCAGTTCTTGTTCATTAATGGGGGGGTGCTCCAGTAATCTCCATAGGCTTATGGGAGAAGCCCTAATAATTGTTAATAAAATATTTTATTGTAATATGTTCACTTTGATCATTGGAAAAATGATCAAATTAAATTTTCTAGACAATAAGGTTTTTGATTTAAAAATGCATAAACAAACAGTCCAGATAATGTCACAAATTTCTTCAGTGACATCCGATTAAAAGTCAATGAGTTAAGTAAAAATTTCTTATGTGTTAGATAGAGATTATTGATTAAGTTATACTATGTCGAATGGAAGTTTAAGTATGTCACAAAAATGTCATCATGATTGTCATGCTAGACTATTATGTATGGTTTTGATTTTGAATTTTTTGTGTAAAATTATATACCTGTTCCTGTAAGCACTCTACAGAAATTCAACTTTTAGAACATCCATGGTTGTTAGAAAATAATGGTTCTATTTTATGTTCTAAGGTGCTTGATATTCAGATAAAATAATATTAAGCTAATTGCTCTCATTACAAAATATTATACCATTAACCTTCTCTTCTGGATATTCAACAATTGAGGTATGGAGGCAAGACACTAGAAAGATAGATGGACTAAGAGAATAGCCAATATTTTGGTCCCAGCCCTCAGAAGTCAATAAGGACATAGGATATGAGGGAACCTTTTCAGTCACATCCTGCAACTCTGGTGAGTACTACAAATTCCTGATCAAGGAGACTGTAGAACTACAGAGGATAAAGATCTGTGGAATGTAGTGTGCCTAAGGAGAGTCACCAGGAGAGAAAAAAATCTCCCAACCTTTCACAGAAAGTAACTTGGTCAAGCAATGGCTGTGACTGATCCAGAGGGCTGACACTGGCAGAAGTACTAAGAAGTGCTGTGCATGGTTTCAAAATAATTCCTGAGGAGACTTAACTGACATTTAATAGATAACAAAAGATTGATTTTAATTAATACAAGTCTCACCCTAACTTGGCTTTGAATGTCTTGTAGAAAATTATGCTACAAGAGGTGAAAAACGATGCCATAGTAAATGTTAGCTAAAAGAAGTTTAAATCACTAACACCTTTTGACAATTGCCAGATATACTAGTAACTGACTACTATAGATTAATGGACTTACAAGGTTCAATTACTAAATGAAAGGACTTAAAATCCTTGGACTGGAAATTTGTGGCCTAAACAAGTAAGTTCACTCAAAATGGAAAGGGTTCAGGAATAAAAACATCTTCTACAGAGTTCTCTAAACACAGCTCCTCCAGCCTCAATTACCCATCATTTACAACTATAAAACAGAAAAGAGGGAGATGTGGGTAGCAGCTGAAGCTGAAGCTTGATAATATGCAGGGCTGGAGTAAGGCCAGACTCAAGAACAGAGAATACCTGAGGCAAGTCACATAAATAAGGTGCTCCAATCTCAAGAACACGGGGTGCCTGAGACCAGCCACATGGATAAGCTCTTAGGTAGAGAGGTTTCACATGATACTCAATCTCCCAAGTGTATAAATAAATGTGCTACAGCTGTTGGAGCTCTCTTGCTTCTTCCTCTCACTTCTCCTCCCCGTCCTGCTTCTTCATACTTCCCATCAGAAGGGAAGAATCCACACGACCCAGTTTTCTGTATTCTGATTCTTGTCCTTTTTCTCCATCCTCTCACCATCCTCACCCTGGGAACATCAAGAGCTGTGTGAGACACGGCAGAGGTAGGGAGGATCACTGTAAGCTCAAGGCCAGCTTAGGCTACAAAATGAGCTCAAGAGCAGCAACTCAAAAAGACAAAAAATAAAAGACATGCTGTACATTCAATGGCAGATCATAAGTCTGAACAGTCATCACATAGGTAGGTTGTTAAACAAGGAATATGTGTAATTCATAAAAATAGAAGCTTATGGTAAAGATCATCACAATTTGTCCATTCTTCCATCTGCCTAGTAAAAACACTCGCCAACTATGTACTTCTAGCTAGCACTTTCCCTGTGATTATCTTATTTATTTTTATTTGCTCCTCCAGATAACACCTGAGAACTCATATTATGATTCTCATTTTTCAGAAGAGGCTGATCTAAAACAGAAGATCTGAGCCCTGAAGTCCAGGCCTTGGCCCCAAAGCTCCCATTCAAGCCCACATGGTGAATACCAGAGCACAGCAAGTCCCAACTGGAATGAGATCATGGTGTGCTATCCAAATGCTGCTGTTCTCTCCCCATTATTGCTTTGGTGCAATTTGTTGCTGATGTTTTCACAGAGGTTACCAGGGAAGCACGCTGCCTAGACAGGCTGAGGCCATGGCAAGTACGTGCAGAATCTTCCCAGGTTCATCCAGCCCTTCTTCCTCCTCCTCACACAGATCCTTGCAGACATACATCTGTCCAAACAGAATCCCACTGCCAGGTCCAGTGGGGAAGGTCATGTGCTGGCTTCTGCTGCAGCACATGCGTGGGTCCTGGAGGGGCCAGCCTGGAACAGGTGCGGCTAAGGAGCAGCCCTGTTTGCATTCCTTGCATGATTTCCATGCACTGAGAGCTGTCTACAGAAAGCCTATCCATGTATTATTTTATTTAACATCTACAGGGACAGGTGAGGAACTGTTTCACAGCATAATAAAACTGCATTTTCTCACAAATGAGAAAAAAGTGCAGACATCTCCCTGGGTGTGGTCTCTGGGCCAGGAACATGAACTCAGGACTGTTCCTGCCTGCCCCTCCACATGTCCTTCAACCCAGGGACGTCCACTTCCCTGTTGCTTCTTTTGCTATGGTTTATTTTCCATGGAAGAATAATCTATCACCAGCCTCCTGAGCCGTTTTAAAGGCTGTTCCTGTACAAAAGGCTGAGTTGGAGCTCAGGCCCCACACAGTCCACTTCTGCCACAGCGAGTCTCTGCACCCTGATTTACTGACTGAATTTCCACATGTTTCAAAGACGAAGTCTTCACTACTGAGAACAGTCAGGGCTAATGTGAGTGAAAGGTAACTGGGTGATTCAAACCTTCATCTTCATCAGCACTTTCTGCTTTCTTTATTGCAAGGACTAGATTTGAATTAATAACAAACAGTTGCCTAAAAATCATTATTTTGGAATTCTTCTGTCTCATCTCAGCTCTCGCAGAGATCCTGTAAACAAGAATTGCAAAAGGTTAGAGTTAGGGCTAGGGTTAGGGTTAGAACCAGCACAGGTCTCTGGCAATAACCACTGTCAACCAAAGCAACAGAAAATTCCCACCGCTCTCCTCTGCAGACCCCTGGAAGCCAGGAATGATCTCACACATAGCCTGTGTTACAGATCACACTGATCCAAACATTTCTCAGTCACCATAACATCCAGAACACTTCACTAGGGTTCTTCAAAGTGTTCAAAACCTGCCTGGGGCAGTACAGTGACTGCTGATGCTCCTGCTGCAGCTCGGGGTCTGCACCCACAGCCTCTGGTTGATGCACACATGAAGCTGCGACATTGAATTTCCCGTGAGTTTCAAGTCAAATATTTAAGAACAAACACAAGTGAAGAAAAGATAAATTTTGATTAAAAAGTAAATAACTTTAATAACGAAATAACTGATGTTTTTCTTACCAGAAAAACTAATTTATTATAGATTTAGAAAATATGTACAAATACAAGAAATTTCTACAACCCAGATGAATGCTGTAAGCATTTTGTTCCTATTTATAAATGTGTTAGTCAGAGTGTGATAACCCACCACCAGCCCTTGGTGATAGATTCAGGAGTTTGGCTTCTGTCTCATGCCACAAGCCAGAGCTGAGGGAGGGTAGAACGGGAGTCAGCTGTCAAAGCAGACTCCTGTCGAGCACCCTGGCTTGGGCTGCACTCAGAGCCAGCATTGGCCCCTAAGAGTTGAGTGCCTGAGAACTAAGCTTGATGATTAGCTATGTTCTTTTGGTCACATGGGATCCTTAGCAGCATCTAACCAGAGAGGCAGTTGGGAAATACAGTGTGTGTGCTGAGAGGTACAGATATAGGCTCAGGTGTGGACAAGAGTCTGGATCCAGCGGCAGGTACATACAGATGTACGTTCAGGGACAGGCTTAGGCACTGATGTGTCTTGGGTGTGGATACAGGTGCTGGGCATGGATATGTTTATTATATGCAGGAGTATAAACAGTTTTTTCACAAAAATATATTTATATTTATATATTTTTGTAAAAATGTTTTATCTGCTTAGCCAGGTACAGTAGCATTTATCTGCAGTCCCAGCTATTGGGGAGGCTGAGGCAGGAAAATTGCTTGTGCTAGAAGTTCAAGGCTCAGCCTGAGACACATGTTTCAAAATAGAAGAACAGCAACAAAAACTGCATCTTCTTTATTTCTGAATTTTAATTTCTGAACAGAATAAACAAACAAACAACATACAACATTTGTTGTGGTTTGTGTCTGGATGTCTCCCCAGAGCCTCATTCAGTCATGGAGTTTGTTTGGAGGTGGCTGAATCTAGAGTGTGTAATTGATCTGTAGCACAATGCTGGGATTAAGGGTACTGGGATTAAGGCTGTGAGTGCTACACCCCCACTAGGGCTGGTAGCCTATGTACAATATAAAGAGGTTTGTCTCACTCTTCCCTTGCTTGGTTTTGCTGCCTTTTGCTGCACCTCTGCCATGTGCCACCCTGCCTTGGAGCCAGTTGATTATGGACTGAAACCTCTACAAACTGTGAGCTAAATAAGCCTTTCCCCCTTCACCTTTGGGTGTCAGATATTTTGTCTGAGCCATGAGACAAGTAAGACAACATCCAAATCTGTTTTCATATTAGGAAAGGGTGAGACCTGTGGTCCTCCTCTCCTGCTGTAGGCATCAGAGCAGAAGGGGCACAACCACCAGGCATCAGCAGAGGAGCCACAGGGACACTACCCAGGGAGACTTCTGGTCCTCACCGCCCCCACAAGGTCTAAGAAGCTGCAGCACTGAGCCCCCTCTGCAGCTGCATCTTCTTCAGCCCAGTGCAGTCTGACCACGCAGTGCACTGAGGCAGTCTTTGCTCTGGCTGTGCTCACCAACAAGGCCCCTGTCCTGACAGGCAGGCCTCTGTGTCTGGGAAGCCACCTCAGTTCCAGGTGAAGAGGTTGACAGCAAGACAGTGAGGACAGGTGGCACCCACTGGTGGCATCTTCTGGGCTCCATTCCTGTGACTTTCAGAGGCTGCTGGTCTTAGTTACTTTTCTCTCATTGCTGAGATAAAATACCTGACACCTGAAGTTAAAGGAGGAAAGGTTTATTATTCCACAGTTTGTGGAAGTTGCGGTCCATACTCAGCTGGCTCCAAAGCAGGATGACATGGCAGGGGGGCAGCAGTTCATAGCAGTGGACGACAGCAAAAGCAACAAAAGCAAAAAGGGGGAGAACAAGCCTCTTTTCCTCCATTACACTGCAAGCAGGCTACCATGCCCCCTACCCAGGGCAGGTGTAGCACTCATGCCCTCCTCTTGCACAGGATGAGGATATTTACAAAGAGAGGACCCTGGCTCCCTGCTGAATCACTTAGTTAAACTTCTAAACTTCTCAAATTGATACAATGTATCACCCATTACACTGCCCCATAGAATTTCATGTAGTTCACCTACCAACTTAAGAGCTGGGTTCTTAACAATGTTTTTGTGAAGAACTCTTGAGGCTGGACTGCATCTTTTCCCAGCCATTCAAGTCAGTGCTGAGTCACCACCCCACTGAAAAGCCTGCCCCTGAGAAGCACCAAAATCCAAAGTTCTCTTTGTGCTCTCAAAGGGGTCAAAGCCAGCCAACTGATGACTCACAATACTCTGACCCCCCCCCACACTGCTTCCCAGGCAGGTGCTGGTTCCCTGGAATTCTCCACTCTCCTGCTAGGTGACATCATATAGGCTTCCAGTCCAGTGGACTTGGTCTCCTTCACTGCTTCTTGACCAAGCTACTTCTTAACCTTATTGGTTTCCTTTTTCTTATGCTCACTGCTGTTGTCCTCCTCCTCTAAGCATCTTCATTCTCTAGCTTCTCCTCACCATCCTTAGCTCCCTCTTCCTTCTCATCTTTCTCTTCCTCTGTGTTGTGACCACTGGGTTCCTTCTCTCACTCCTTCTCCAGATAGAGGGTGGTGGACTGTATAGGATATGCTATGTACCCCCAAGTCCTCATACTTTTGATGGGGCTGAGTCTGATGCTTGTGATCAGTTTGTTGTCTAGCACCAGGATTAATGACATGACTGCTACACCCGCCCAGGGGTGGAGCTGAGATACAGTCTAAGGGAAGGCGGGTCTTCCTCTTGCTTGCTTCCCGGCTTCCTGTCTCTCTCGCCAGCGCGGATTGCGGCTTGCAGCTTGTAGCCGCCATGAACTGTAGCCCCATCATCCCATGCTGCCTTGGAGCCCACTTTATGGACTGAAACTCCCGAGAAACTGTAAGAATAAACCTTTCCTTCCCTAACTTTGGGCGTCAGGTATTTTGTCTC
>RJWM01043372.1:0-13844 GCA_004363535.1 Dasyprocta punctata
GGGGACGTCGTGTGATTGAAGTAAGAAATCCACAAGCCCCAGGACACCAACATTTTGGCATCCACTGAAAGTGAGGAAGACGTCAGGAAGAATCCTGCCCCAGAGATTCTTCGTGTCCCCCTCGACACCATGACTCAGACATTTGACCTCTAGAACTATAAGACCACAAATTTTTATTGCATTAAGTCAAACGGTTTAAGGAACTTTGTTATAGAAGCGATAGGAAGCTAATACAAGCACTGACTGAAAATCATGCTGTCAACATATATTACGGATTCACTATTATGTATAGCCAATCAGCACCAAGCACATGTCAGGGAAATGCATGTTGTCTTTTAGATGAAAAAGAAAATACCTCATGAAAAGGGCAGTAGATATTTTGGCAGAAGGCTTTTGGAGGTCTCCCGAGTATGTAGGATGTAGCAGGGGCTTGGGTAGAACATTAATCAAAACAATGAACTTCCCCAGGGCTGTGTCTCCTCGGTGCTAAAATAAGGTCAGCAAAAATCCTCGTGTTTGTTTCACACAGATTTTTTTTCTACAAAGACATTCTAAAGGTCAAGTGAGAAAATGTTTTCAGAAACTGGTCAGTAGACCATAAAGTTGTATAAGATAGTAATTGATTTTATTAATAAGTTGGCTGGATTTGGTCTTTAGCAGCACTGAAATTTTCAAGAGAAAAATTCAGAGATGCCTAGAAATGATAGCCTTCCAACTCTTTGGTAATATATCATTTAAAAACATTCCACAAGAAACATAAGAATAAGTGAATGTTAGCAACAAAGACAGAAACATGCTTACAATTAAAAGTCAACTGACCCCCACAAGCAAGTAACAATTTATTTTTTAGATAAAAATGTACATGATAATAGACACAACACTGTATAATAGTGATGGCATTTTAGAGATGAGTACCCAAATTACAACCCAAAACCTACTCTTATTTATTGCAAAGTGCCAACACTGCAATTAAACCAGAATACTGAGGTTTTAGTTTAGAAAAGACAACTTTGTCTTAGAAGAAAAACAAATAACATGCGTGCTATACGTTCACCATTACTGCTATATAATTACACATATTAAATGATAAGTTAAAATTGTATATAAACAATGAAAATTATATAAATATATATAGATAAATACTCATAAATGCTCATATACATTTAGTATAGAAGTATTATTTAAGTTTTATATATGTATACATATATATATATTTATATAAAACTGCTTGAGGCCTTCTCTAAAAACCAGGAAATACTACCCATCTCAACAGTCTTTGTGAAGAAAATATTTATTATATCATTTTGCGTCTAGGTTAAATGATCTACAATTTTTTTTTTGCTTATTAATAGTTCATATCCACATTATTTCATACACATTAGCTGCCCCCCAGATATTTTTTACTACATTTGCAAATATGGTTAAGAATTGAAATTTAGTACTGCAGGAAATCTACACTACTCCCTCCCCCAAAAATCAAAGAAGATGCTTCCAGAAGACTAATTCATTCGTATCTTGTCTATGTTAAAACCTATCATGTGAAATCAATTTCCTATTTCTTCAAAAATTATAATTGCTAGATTGGCAGTGGAAATAGAAATTCAAGACCTCTCAAGGAAAATCAAATTCAGTTAGTACTTACTGCAAAATACCTAGGATTTAAAAAACAAAAAATTGGCTCATAAAATTAAAAGGAAAAGTTACACACAGAGTGCCCTTGAGTACAGACGTCACGGATCCTGAAGTCGTGTCAGTGAGGCAGGGCCACTTCCTTCTCTTCCACACCCAGACCAGCATCTTCCGACCACTCTTCTGCCCCTTGGTAGCATGGGGTCAGGGCTGCCTTGCCGCCACTTCTGTCTTTTGGCCTCACGCTCTCTCTTCCTGTTAGGGTTGAATTATGTCCCTGCACGTGAAATGCTGATGTGCTAACCTCCTGGACCTGTACACATGACTTCTTACAAACAGGGAGACCTCAGATGTCCTCGAGTAAAGATGAGGCCACTCGTGGGCCTGACCTAATTTCACTCCGTCTTGAGAAGCAGAGAGGAGACAGGCGGGATGTGTGGTGAAGGCTGCGATGGAAGACAGACGCAGGGATTGGAGTGATGAGCTCACAACCCAAGCAGCCCCGGAGCTACCAGAAGACAGGAACAGCAAGAGGGATTCTCCCCGCTGACTTTGGAGAGACCACGGCCCTGCCTGCACCAGAGATCAGACTTCTGGCCTTCAGAACCATGAACGAGCAGAAAGGATGTTTACCAAGAGTGGTAAACGTTTACACTGAAAAATTAATTACAGCGAAAGACATGTTGCCACGAATGGCCCTCAGAATCCTCCCCGTCACTTGGAAGATGTTTATCTCATAATACTTGTCATTTTCTGAAGCAGTTCTGGAAGTCCTCTTTCCCAAGGGTGCTCAGGAGGAATGATCAAAAATATGGAGAATGTTGCTGTAGCCTCCCAAAGCCTGACCGTGTGTCCTCACACAACTCATTCACCAGATCTGGCACCACTCAGTTTCTGGACATAAAAGTCACCATGCTGAACTGACTCAGGACGTCCAGGCAGCCAGAACAGCCCAGTTAAAGACCCTCACAAACAGGGACTCCAGAACTTCAGGAAGTTATCAAGAATGATGAGAAGAGTGTGTTCCAAGCCAGGGTGTCTGTCTATTTTAAAGGCAGACTCACAGCAATGTGTCTTTTACTGTAATAAAATTTTCTTTTCTTAAACACACACTTGTAAATCTGTGTGATCTTAAGCCACCCAGTTTGTAACCCTTTGTTCCGCACGATCCTGTTTAGCCCTGGAACAGGCTGCTGCTCGGTAATCACTTGTTACGCTAACAACTAAGGACGGGTGTGCTCGGGCTGGCCGCATGCACCTCCGTCCGTCCTTCATACTGAGATCAGATGGACTTTCCTGCTGTGCAGCTTCAGCGCCACTCTCTTGCGCAAACCCGTGCCGGTTGTCTCTCTCACATAGAGTGCAGCCACCATTCTTAGCAAAGGGCAGCGTGACCTTACAGCCCTGGCTTCCACTGCAGCACCTCTGTCCCCTGACGCCTTGGTCTGTGCTCTCAGGGCCCCCACCCTTTTCTCCAAAACCTTGGCCTCCCGGGCCTCCACCCCACGCTGTCTCCCCTGAACTGCCTTTGTCCCTTTCCCACGGGTCAAATCCAGTTCACATGTCATGATTTGAGTGATGGCTTTTGCAGTCAATTCTCTTGGGCAGGAATTTGCATTTCCCTGCTTCATAAAACCATGCATGTATGTATTTGTCCCCCTATTGTAACACCTCTGCCATTCTACCTGTTAGTCTGTAATATTGTGAATGGCAGACATATCCCGTCTCCTGAACTGGATTCCAAGCTCCTCAGCGTTTCCATTTTGCATACTTTCAGCTATGGTGTACAGGGACAGGCACATTGCACAATATGGGTTGGGCTGAATGGAGAGAAAAAGCAGCCTGGTTGTTTGAATAAGAGTCAGTGGTCAAGGCTAATAAAATAGTATCACTGCTCTGAATCAGGAGGTATGGCATTTACATACTCAGGTCAAACATTTATAAAGTAATAGATCACACAACACAGAGAGCCAAAAGTCTCTGGGTTAGAAAACAACCCCATGTTTGATTACTCCATTGTGAAGGTTTATGTGAGTGTACGTGGGCAGAGATGGGTGAGAAAATAGGCATAAAGAACCAAGTCATTGAATACTCTGTTAAGGTTTATCGCTCTTTTCTTTAATAACTGCCCTTCCAGTTTGTGTGTGCTTAATTTCCCACCCGATGCTCTGCTCACTACCTGTATTTTCTTTCCATTAAGCTTTCTGTTTTTAATTTTAAGGAAAAAGAAACAAAATTTCAAAACAAAATAATAGGAGAATGACAACAGTTAATACATTGTGTAATGTTATATTCCAAGTACATACATACTCAGAGTAGGAGACATGAGCATAAAAAATCCTCCAAATGCAATCAGCACAAGCCTTTCTTTTCAACGAACTGAGAGAAACTAGTAGTATAACTATCTTGTATTTTTTTTTCCTTTTCTCTTCCTTTCCCCTTTCTCCCATCCTACTTCCTCTTTCCTTTCGAACAATTTCTTCCCATTTCACAATACCTATTGTACATAGGGGACCTTATTTACTCATTGAGTTTCTCACACCAGAGAGACCATACGACGTGTATGCACGTGATGATTTATTTCACTTACAAAAGGGAACAGTAAGGATGTGTACACACATTCGCATACACGCATGTTTGCGAATACCTACCACTATTCACCTAAAATAAGTATACATAGCCCTTTCTTTTTGAGCAAATTACAAATGCTCCACTCTAAAAGTGGGGAATGGAATCAGTCCTGTAACCTGGCATCCCTCCCTACACTTGGGAGCCCTTTCGCTGTTGTCACCCCACGGCGCTCAAGGGTGCGACCTGAGGTTCACGCCCACGGCTGGCGGCCACTGCCCGGCCGTCACGGCGCAGAACCTATAGACCGGACTTAGCTCGCTTTCTTCTTTAAGTCCCAGGGCTTCTCGCTCTGTGAATGAATCTTTCTGAGAGCTGTCTCAAATGTTCAAAGCAGAAGGCTTTAATGTGAGAATTATTTTACTCTGTGTACAGAAAAGATGAAAATTAAAAATAACTGCAGTGTGGACCTGTTATGACTGGATGCTACAGGAGGAAGTGTTCACAAATGTGCTCTCAAAAAATGAAACCCCGAGCTAAGTACTTTATTACAGTCCCGTTCAGGAGGTAATAAATGACATCACTAGAAATAAGTGACAACGATTCTCAAAAAAAAGGCCAACCTAATGCAGCCCTAGAAGCATTAAATGCTGTATAAAAAAAGAACATTTCCTCTAGTTTGCTGTAGTAAAACCAATAGTCACGGGTTATGATGACTAATTCAGAATATCTTTTCAATTACTTTCTAATCAGCAAGCAATTTGACATGAAACTATCCGATTTTCCTTTTCAGCCATATCCCACTTATCAGTTTAGAATTATAACCATCCTTATCCATTTCGAATTGCATTCTAAATGCATCTGCACCTGACACTTGTGCATTTCCAAGGAAATCAAGAATTTAGAAAGATTAGTGTAGTGTTTATACCAACTCTCAATAGAATTCATAAATATTCAGACATTAGCCTACAATGTTGACCTTCTTACTCTGCAATTATTATTGTTTTACTTTTTTGAAAAACAATGTAAATGTCACTGACACTTAAACCTTTTAGTGTAGACCCTTGAATTGTCCCAAAATGAAACACCAATAAATAATATCAACAAGGAGGATCCTCCCTCTAGGCCGCCCCTTCCGGCCTAGGTCCTCATAACAAAATTTAATTTCTTATGGATGCCTGTTTTGTTTTCTCCAAGTGCTTCCCTAATGGATACAATATTGAATTTATGTGTGTTAATCACAAGAAACAAACACGTTTCAGTTGCATAGTCTTTCAAATAATTCTCATTGCGGTTGGGTAGTTTAAGGTTCAGACAAAAACATTCTAGATTCTAGAAAGTTAGACCAGAAATTTCTGCAAGAAATCACCAAGTTTAGCCAATTAACTGTATTCCATCTCTGATTTCCAACATTAACTTTTATCCATAGTGCAATAGTTTTATAAGGATGAAGATGGCGTTATAAATAGGAAGGTAATACAATTAGAAAAACCATGGTTAGTTTTAAAATATTTTCATTGCCAGCCAGAAAGATGAGTTGAAGCCAAATTGTAAGGATAATGAACAGGCAAGTCGGCTTTCTTGTGTGGTGGGAGTGGCCTCTTGGAACACTATAAATAGACAAACTTGGCTTGCACTTGTATCCAGCTGGTGCATCTCCCAACTACTTCCCAGAAATGAAGCGGAAAGCTGATATTAGAACTTCAAGTCTCACTGAGGAATTGTAAGAAAAGCAGAAAATAAAAGTACATATAGAATTTTAAAAATCATACCATTGTTTTAAAGGAAATTATTGTCTCAAAAATTGTTTTATGGAAACATTTTCCACAGATTTATTAATCTGGAAAATTGTTAGGAATATTTCTGCTGAGCAATTTTAAGGATATACAGGACCACGTTTACTTGCATGGCCCCATCTAGGGAAACCAATGTCGGCAACCTGTTCACTACGCAATATTTAAATAGTGATGATACCATCCACACACATAGGTAGATACATGAATAGATTCTTTGTGGTAGCAAATTCTGTTTGGAAGCATTGCCTCCATATGACTCCCTTCTGGGCCTGAAGTGTAGCTCAGTAAAAGTGAAACAAAACTCCAAAGATACGCAGCTACACTAATGAATAACTATTGATCACTGAGAACTCCTAGAATCAGATGTCAAGGATTCGAGAATGATACAGCTATCAACACAAATAAATGAGCGCATAACCTCATATGGTGGCATATGGCGGACACGGCTGAGAGCCCCGATTGTCTGTGTTAAGGGTACGGTGAGAGGATAAAATAAGAAACAGAGACAAATTTAGTAATATACACAATGAGTGACTGGGAAGTTGATGTCTCCAGATGGACCAAGGGCGGGACCCTCCAAGACAGCCAGTATTTATTGGGTGTATACAGTGACAGGCGGGGCTAGAAAAAAGATTCAAAATTGGTGAAAGACTCAGAGGCCTATGACTCAGTGGGCAAGTATACTCTTGGGAAGACTCAAGAGGGTGGAGATGATCTTATGCTAAGAAGGATCTTGCCCTGGAGTGTTTTTTAGATTTAGTGGTTTTAGTTTTAATATTAGTGGGTGGGGAGAGGAAGCCTCATCCCAAAGGAATGAATGGGAAATCTCTAATGGATGGTGCTGGTAATCCCAAGCCTCCATTTTATCCCTTAGTGAAGTGTGCAAAATTAGCCATGGGGAATCTGTGGTCCCCAACAGTGGCTGACACTTGTAACCTCAGCACTCCGGAAAGCTGAACCTGGAAGACAGTGAGTTTCAGCCCAACCTGAGCAGTTACTGACATAGGAAGACCCTGTCTCAAAATAAAAAACTTAAAAAGCACTGAGAATGTACCTCAGAGCAAAAAGGAATGGAGGGGGCATGGAAAAGCCAATTTTAAGTGTGATTTCAATTTTTAAAAGACTTATGCAGATATTTTGTATCTTGTAGCCCAAATCTCAAGTGTGGTTATTTCATAAACTTTGTTTTGATTTCCATATTGAGACATATTTTGTGCATCATTTTTAGGCCCCTTCCAAGTACACTTTGGCTTATGATTCCTCCCATTGCATGGCATACTGAGTTACTTCCTAGGACTATTCAATAGTGATTCCTAACGTTTAGTGCATTAGGTTTCAAAAACCATGCAAGTTTCTTCACTTTTACACTTAAGTGCAAAATTCCCTATTTTCATCTTTTCTACTTTTTCTTTGCAGTAAGGACAAGAACAAATCCACCTTAAGAAAATAAGAAGCATAAGAAAATTGATAAAAGTCCTTTGAAAATAAAAGTTAAAATGAAAAAAATGGCAAGGATACAAATTACTAGAAGTCAGAAGTAAATAATAAACTCCTTTGCAAATGCTAGAATTTAAAATGAACAAAATTGGAATATTTTCTAAATGCACATATGGTATCTTACCCTTTAATAAATTGGTGTTAGTATCAACAGCAAAAAATGGAGAGAACACACATTCAAAATAAAACCAAGCAGCAGACTAGATAAAACAGACTTGAAGTCATGCAAAAAAAAAAAAAAAAAAAAAAAAAGGCAGAACTCAAGATTTGTTACTCTAATGGTTATTGTTTTACTAGGAAAAGCAAATGAATGTTAATTTAAGGCCCTCAGAATCGCACATGGACAAGTAGTATGAGATAAACAGACCTAGCTGAGAAAAATCATGAGATAAATGTTACCCCTTTTAAAGAGTGCCTTTCCTTCAAGAATCTCATTAAATGAGTTCAAGTGAATAGCAATTGAGCTTCCATGGAGAAGCCTGTGGTCCCACAGTCGCTCCAGGGCTCAGGGTGGGCTTCGAGTAGAATGAGGAAGGTCGTCAGCCACCAGAAGGGGAAACTGATCATCTATGTAGAAATGCCTCTCGGCGGGATGGCCAGGCTCCAGGAGCTCAGCAAACACAACATGGCAGCTACGATGTGCTTTTCCTATTCTGAACGCTTACAGCGGTAGTGATCTAGATCCATACTGGACTAAAAATATAGACTATATTATTGTTTATAAATACAATTCAGAAAACTAGTAAGGGATAGGAAAGAACTAAAATATGCATGTCTGTATGCCCAAATGCACCCTAACACACAAGGTGAAGGATGGATTCAATTTTTAAATTTCAGCAACCTTTCCCGTGGCTGATCTTAAAAACAATATTTTCCCAAAATTAAATTTTGTTAAATTTAAAGCAAAGCTCCACAATTAAAGATTTCCTGTATTATTCGCCTATGAACTTCATGATATAAAAGACTTTCAATTTTTCCCTCAAGGAAAAAATACTTAAAATTAATTTATTTTCCATTATATTAATCAAAGACACATTTAACTAAAAGTACAGTAAATGCAGCACACGGCCAATAGATAATAAAAATTGCTTGTTCTATTAAGTGTTGTTTGCACTGAAATATTTAAGGGATTTGTGTGCACTTAGGAGTCTGAAAACTAGTGCCAGAATGTAATTGACTGAGAATAAAAAATGCTGCTGCAATTCTTATTTCCATTTTTCCTGGTCCTAAGTGCTTAAAGAAATCATACAAGGCCTCTCTGAGAACTTTGGTCTCTGTGTCAACAACATTAAAGCAAAAACCTCCTCGCACCAATATAATGGGAGCATTGTAAGGGTCACATTTTTAAAAAGACAATATGTTTTACAACATCCATAAACACCAGACACATACCAGTATTACATACTTAGGTACTTTGCTTAGTATTCCTGGTTTAAATATATGAATCACAAAAGATTAGTCAAAAGCAAGGTAAAAGGGACCTTCATATTTTATTTATTGTTTTAGCCAAAGCTTTTTTTATTCACTGAGTCACAATGTGTCCAAAGTGCAAAGAGTGATCAAATACATGGTTAATATTTAAATGCAAAAATATATTACAGTAAGAGACACACTGCCATAAATCTCCCTCAGCACCCTCCCCCTCACTTCAAACTCACTAATCTTTCTTCTTACTTGCTTTTCTTATAGCTATAAAATTTTAAATATATTTTATTAAGTTTATTGGTATAATTTACATACATATAATGATCATATGCACCATAAGGACTTTGCACCTATATGTGCTATATCTTGATATCTTGATAACTTTTTACCTAATCCCCACTCCTCCCTTCAAGCTCTCTTCCCCTCCTTATTTACAAAATTTTGGTTCCATTTTATCCTTCTTTTATCATTTTTTTCCTTTTCTCTTCCTTCGCTTCCTCTCTCCCCCACCCTACTTCCTCTTTCCTTTTGAACAGTTTCTTCCCATTTCACAAAATCTATTCTACATTTGGTTCTTACTTACTCTTTCAGTTTCTTACACCATAGAAACAATGTGATATTTACATGCACATGTCTGATTTATTTCACTTCAGAGTATGGTCTCAAGGTGTATCCCTTTACCCAGAAATATCTCAAGCTTACTTTTTAATGACTGAGTAGTACTCCATTATATAAAAAGAGACACATTTTTTAAAATTCATTACTTGCTTGATGGGCATTTGGGTTGTTTCCAAGACTTAGCTATTACAAACTGTGCTGCTATAAACATGGGTTCACATATGTCTTTGTGGTATGATGCTTTTAATATTTCAATTTTTCTGGGAAGATACCAGAAAGGAAATGGCTGAGTGTATTGGGACCTCTAATCCTAGTTTTTTGAGGAATTTCCACACTGATTTTCACAGTGCTTTCACCAGCCTACACTTCCACCCACAGTGGAGAAGGGTTCCTTTTTCCCCACAGTCCCACAGGCATTTCTTACTGGTTGATTTCTTGAAAATAGCCATTCTTGCTGGAGAGAGATGGAATCGCCGTGATGTTTTAATTTGTATCTTTCAAATCGCCTGTGACAAAGGAATCTGGTGTCATGTAATGTAGGGAAATAGAGAAATATGCAGATAGCATAATGGTAGGAAAAGTCAGATGAGACCCTCCAGAATCATCCTGAGCAAATTCTCGCTTTGCATTTTGGGTCAATAAATGTTGAATAATGCTGGCAAAACACCCTTCCAACCCAAAGCAATGTCGTTAGTGATTATGGTCATACAAGCAGTAGTAGTAAGGATACCGATAACATGGGAACAAGAAAGAAAATCTTTAAAGATGTTCATGCTCAAAGGCATAAATAAATATGGACATCAGTTGAGCTAAAATTTTGTTACCTTAATTCAGAGTTATGAATTTATATTTTGAATAAAGATGGTGAATTTTTACATGAATAAAAAATCAGTACTTATTAAAAGACTGACCAGAAAATGCAGCTCTGAAATCCCAATGACTCAGCCCTCAAAGATCTGAGCACACCACCCTGTGAACAAGTCTGTCCTAAGTACGGGAGGATCAATATTTAGATAAAGTAATCACATCCACTTCTGGCAAGGACAAAGGGAAAATACCCTGTCACATATTTCTCCCAGAGAAGTGAATTACAACATCGCCTATCTGGAAATATCTTCCAGAATTAGTAATATCTAAAACCTTTGACCCTGCAACTCCTCGCGTGAATGCAACCTGCACAGATATAGGTGTAAGGTATTTTTGTCCTGCCAAAATGGCAATGGTCAACCACATATTGCTATATGGAAAAAAGATGTGGGAGACATTGAGGCTCTGTTTGATTATTTGATTTTCAACTTTTGCCTTACAAAGCTCTCTGTTATATACGCTCATTTTAATTTTTCTATGGGATAAAAATAAATAACTTTGAAAAATAATGATACAAAAATATCACTTTTTTATCAATTTCATGGTTGATGGGCATTTGGCTTGTTACTTTTATGCAATGGAGTACTACTCAGCTATAAAGAAGGATAAACTTGAGGCTTTTAGAGGTAAATGGATGCAACTTGAAACCATACTTATAAGTGAACTAAATCAGACTCACATGTGTAAATATTGTCTTATCTCGCTAGTGCAAAAGATTAAAAGAGTAATAAGACTCAAATGTACAATAGATGTTTTGAAAGTGAAAGGGAAAGAAAGTGCTCAAATAGAAGAACAAGAGGGGTAGGGGAAAGGAGAAAAGAAAAAAGGGAAAAGATTACATGTGTATAATCTAATCTAATATATGTGCATATACATATATATGCATATTTATGTATACGTATATATACAAGATAGATAACTACACTACTAATCTCTGTTATTTCATCAAAAAGAGCAGTTTGTGCTTTCATTGTTTGATTGTTTGATCATTTTTATGCCTATATCTTGTAATCTGAACAACTACTTCGAAGATAACAATACACAATACATTAACCAGTGTTAATCTCCTATTATTTTGTTTTGAAATTCTACATCACTGTTTTTATTCTTTTTTCATTTTAAAATTAAAAATAATGCCACAGAAGGTTACTAGTTTAATGTTTTTTTCAGTAACTTAAGGAATTAGGTAAGATGAACATTTAAATAATTAACTTTAAGATGAGTTAGGGGGAAAACACTGCATAACAAACGCTTACTGGTAAAACTATAAATCTACCACCGAAATTAAAATCTAAGCAAAACAGCTAAAGAAGATTAATAACTTTCCAAAAACAGTCAAAATAAGCTATAGAAACATTCTTAAAATAACAAGGATTCTGTGCTTTGGAAAGCACAAATTCACCAACATAAAAATCTCTCACTATTTCGCTAATTTTCAGTCGAAGCTAACGTATCAGTCAGGGTTTTACTAGAGAAACAGATATAACATGAGATACACAAATGTATAAGAAATTACAAGATCGGCTTACGATGGTCCAGCAGAGTCAGATGAGGAAGCGGGCAGAGGGGGTCTGCACCCTGGAAACCAAAGGCTTCGGTGCAAGGTCTGGAGCTCACTGAAGGGTTCTGGAAAAGTCCATATCAGGAAGTCCACGGGTCTGGGATGAAGGGCTGGGGAGTCCCCCTGGAAGGCTGAAGAATCCAAGGTGGAAGCCAAAGCGTCTGCACCAGCAGCCGGGAGATTATGTCCGAGCTAAAGGCAAAGACATGAGCTCATCCAAAGAGCGGAAGCCCGCCTGTTCTTCCTCATTCACCTTATATACCATCCAGGTAATGTGCCACCCTAGGGTGGGTCCTCTACACCCTGGGATGTAGCATTGTTGAGCCAACTTAGTTAAGCCTATAAATGTCTCAAATCGACACAATCAATTCACCACCACAGTTTACTATCCGTGGATGGAGTGGGGAGGGAGGTGGCCTGGTCCATGGTATGGAATATATAGACATGAATGTAAACCCCAGGCCTGATGTCTTCTCTACCAGATTAACCTCTTACCTCAACCTAAACAACCCAACCTTGCTAAGGAAGTAATAGCCATCAAAGGAGTTTGTCTCTCCTAAATGAAACAATGTTTTTGTTTTTGTTCTTTACATTTTTTTAGTAACCAGTATCTTAAGAGATTTAACCTCTTGTGTTGATTGTGACTTATTCCATCAAGATGGGTTCAGAAATATCTGCAGATTCGTTAATCCTCTGAAATGGAGGTCTTTAGGTAAGAGAATGTCATTTAATTACTCTATGTGAACCACTGCCATTTTAACATCCAATAACTGTTCAATGATCCATTTACACAGATCCATCTGAACTACCACAGTACATAGAGACAAGTCACAGGAAACGATCCAACATGATGTATGTTCTGGGCTGTGAGTCAGCCGTTAGAGTGTGAAAGTCACTCAGTTTAAGCTTTGATCACTGGCAAGACCGTGGTCAAAATCCTCTTAGATTCTCTAAACCTTTTGCACAAATATTTGTAGTGCAGTTTTCACCAAGAGCATACTACTGGAGACATGCTTCCAACCACATACAAGAAATGTAAAGAGAGCCTATAATTTCTATTGTGATTTTGTCTTAATGTTGCATCCCAAGAACTGGTAAACAAGTTTGCCCTAACATATTTATTGTCACATTAAGATACCATGTCTGTTGTGGTTAAAACTGGTGTATATGCTAAATAATGTCTTCTTTGAATGGTTTGCTCTCACAGCTAAACAAGTGTTTAGGCAAGATACATATAAACAGACTAGGAAATACACTTTTGGACTGGAACACTCACAGTGTTGTAACTAAGAAGACCATGCAAAGACATGAAAAGAGAAATCCAAATTTACTGATTTCTGATGACTTTGCTCCTGAAACAACCAACTATAAAAGTAATACCCTTTCTTTCAAATGAGCAATACTCTTCTGAACTGAACTCACCGCCTTCTCACTCCATGAGAAAAGCCAGCCCATCTCACTCATGGTTTTCGTGGTCATTTTTTCCAAACAAAAGCTCTGAGCTCATTTTTTCTCCATGCTGACTTCCATCCACTCATTTCTCAGCACCTGCTTTCTCAGACTACCCTTTCCTTCCAGGATCACTGGGCCATCATTTCAGAGCTTCATGGCTAGAGCTTCAGACCAACCTCATCTCCACAGTCCTCTCTGTCACCTTCCTCTGCTAGATCCTGTGGCGTGCCAACCTCATTTCTCTTCTTCTCCTGACTCACACAGATGGACTCCGTGGAGGAGTGAAGACTACATCCCAGCAGACCCTGGCTACTCACAGCTAAATCTTCCTCACCAGCTGAGATCTCTGGACTCTGCATTCCAATCGCTGCTGGAATTATCCATTCAGAGTGCCATGTGGGCTTCAGTCTGACCTGCTCTAAAGCCAGTGT
>RJWM01043373.1:0-13847 GCA_004363535.1 Dasyprocta punctata
AAAGTACCCAAATATCAATAAGAAGTAATGAGGTTGAAAGAGTAATGAAAACTCTCCAAAAGAAGAACAGTGCAGAACTCAATGTATTCACTCTTGAATTATGACAGAATTTTTAGAGGAACAAATTCTTCTTAAACTATCACAAAAAATGAAAATAAGCAATTCTCCTAAGGCCAATATTCCTGATAAAAACAGAGGCAAAAATTCTTAATAAAATACTCCTAAACTGAATTCACATTTAAACTGTTTTATACCATGATTAAGTAGGATGGATGCTAGGTACAAATGAAAGGTACAATATATGTAAACCAATAAATATAATGCATTACTTTAACAAAATGAAAGACAAAACTATATGCCTTTGTTAATATGATAAAATTCAACATAGTTTCATAATTTAAAAAAATATAAAAAGTATATATAGACTCAAAACAAAATAGCATAAAACCAATCAAAACAAAATAATAAAAGCATTATAGAACTTCAAAACAAGACAATAGGAATACAACATGGTTTGAAACTATTTTGTTTTGTTTGATTGTATTGTGTGGGAAGGCATGGACAACTATTTCAAAGAAAACAAGACATAATGGTAGCCACTGCTGATTTACTGTTGTCTTGTTATAAGTCCTGTGTTGCTTGCATTGTTCTGTTCTGATTTGCTTTGCTCTGTTCTGTTGTTCTGTTGTTTTGTTTTATTCTCTTTAAAATAAAAAGGTTTTTTAAAATTATATATAGAATTAATTGACTCAAAAGAATGAAAGCTACACATGACAAACTCACAAATAAACTTATACTAAAAGGAAAAATTGACAGCATTTCCTCTAAAATCTGTAAGAAGACAAGAATACCCCCTTCCTTCACATCTAACATAATATAGAAGTCTTTCAAAAGGAAAAATAAACAAACTAAATGCATCCACATTGAAAGAGAGAAAAACGAATGGTCCCTGTTTGAAGACGATAAGATCTTATGTCTAAAACACCTAAAAGAGTCCATCAACCAACTACTAGAACTAATAAATTACTTCATCACATTTTCCAGGAGTAAAATCAGCATAAATTTCAGCAGCATTTTTCTGCATCAGTAACAAACTGACTAAAAATTTAATAAAGGAATTCCATTTACTTAGTTACCAAAATTTCAAATAATTATATCTCAAAGATCTATAAATGGAATCTTGATGTGTTTAATATTAAGAAATGATGAATATTTAAACAAATAAGCATATTTAACCTGATGTAAATATCACAAAACATATACATGTATTGTGTAGTCTCTTGATACCCCATGAATATGCATGAATTGTTGTGTATATCAATTTAAACATTTAAAAAGAAAATACATGAAGAGTTCTACAATTAAAATTGTAAAAAATTAAATAAATTGAAGTGTACACAAAAAAATATAAATACATACCATGTGCTTGGACTGAAGAGTTAACATTGCTAAAATGTACATATTACCCAAAGCAATATGTAGATTCAAGGCATTCTCTATAAGAATACCAATGATATCTTCACATATCTAAGGGAAAAAAAACCCTGAAAATAATATAGATTCATAAAAGACCTTGAATAGTCAAACAATCCTGAGGAAAATAAAAGAATTAAACTATTAGGAATGTAAAATGTAACTTCAAAACATACTACAAAATTATATTAGCCATGAGGCATTGTACAATACTAGCATAACAGCAGACACACAGACTGATGAAAAAAAAAGAGAAAGAAAACAGAAAACTCAGTAATTAATTCCTGCATCTACATCCATAATATTTTCAATAAAATTGCCAAGAAACTATTGGAAAAACTATAGCCTCTTTAATAAAGGAATATTAGTAAAATTAGATATCCATATTTAGTAAATGTGAAACTAGATCTCTATACATTATTGCATACAAAAAAATCATTCAAGATGTGTCAGTATCCTAAATACAAGATGTTAAATTCTGAAATTACTAGAAAAGTTATAGAAGAAACACTTTCAACCATTGAGATGCCCAAAGATTTTGAGGGTAATATGCCATGAGAAATAAAAACAATATTAGACAAATGAAATTACATCAAAATCACAGGAAAATATTTGTAAATTTATTCTCCAACAAAAGATTAATACTCATAATGTATAAACATTCAGTTAAAAAATAAAAAATATGCAAGCAAAAAATTTTATTAAAATAAGGAAACAATCAAAGTAGACATTCCTCAAAAGTGCAAGAACAAAGAGCTAACTAACTAGAACATATAACGTAATTTATGCCTATAATCATTGAGCAAATATGTAGCAATACCATAATCATTGTCTTTCCCAATTACAGTGTGTACTTTCAAAGTGATAAAAAAAAATACACCAATGTTGCAACTGATGTAGAGAAAGGAATACTCTATCTGTAAGAATGCAAATTAGTACACACATTTTGGAAAATTGCTTTCAGTTGCCAGAAAAACCTAGAAAAGCATTTATCATATCATTAAACAATTCCAAGACTTATAGTTCTATATGAAAACAACTTTAAAATTTATCTTTTAATGTAAAAAGAAATACATGTACTTATCTTTATCCAGTAACTGATTTTGTAATTCTTTTATTTTTTTATTTTCATGAAATACTAGTAGGTATTAATAAATAAATTGTAATAAACATTCATCAAAGAAGAATAAAACATATTGCTTCCTGATCCAATATGGACTGCCCTCTGGGGTCCTGATATCAGGACCTTGGAGAAGAACGAGTAGGATCCCTCGCCGGACCCCCGCCCGGCCCGCGTGGCACCGGCGCGCGGGCTTGGAATCAGGGACAAACACTAACCCAACCCCCCCCACCCCCTCACCCCCCCACCCGTAAGCAACCTGCTGTTTGGGAGGTCTGGCTGGATTAATAGCAACCAAGGAACATCAACCATCTTTTGTTTTGTAGATTTGGCCAGGCCTCTGGGCAGCAACCCAAGCATCTCTTTATAGCAGGGAATGTAGCAAGTATGGGGGATTCTCTTCTGTCTTGTCTTTTATTATTAATAAAATATTAAAAAAAAGAATAAAACAAAATTTGTTACCAAAATGATTATACAATAACTAATTTGTTTCATTTATACTACTAACTTCTTTGGTTCATTGAAAAGAAAATGTCCTTTTGTTTCTTCTTTCTAAGAGATGACGTTTTCACAGTACCTTTTGAATTATTATTTTAACTTCAGCTATTGTCAGTTTTCCTTTTGCTCATCATCACAGTCTTCACAAGCAACAATTTCAAGATACAAGAATCTTAAAATGGGATACTATACTGTGCTGTGGACCTATTAAATACTTAATGAAGTGAATTTTTTATTCAGTAACTGTTTCAATAAATTTAAAGTGGTTTTAAGGTGTGCTTCTTGGTTTATGTAATTGTACTATGAATCTAGTTAAGTTTTGAGTTAAAATTTTTTTAATAATGTTAGGCAAAAGGGTATGAAAAATAAAAAAATTGTAATTTTTGATATATAGTGAAAGTCAATCAAACTAGTTATTTTCAAGCCAAAGTGTAATTTCTTAAACAAAACTTTATCCAGTAAGGCAACTTCAGTATAAGATTTCCTGTTTCTTCAACTTTTACAAGCTAAACACATTTAATAAATGAAACTTTCAACATCTCAGTTTTTTCTTCAAAATTGGTAATTTTCAAACAAGTGGCAATGTTAAACGTTACTTTTATGGATCTTTCACATCCAGAAAACAATGAATGTTAAGAAACTTCTTGAGTCTTTTGTGTCCCTGCTCTTAAATATTCACGAACTGACCACCTCCACACTTCAGGGAACTCAGTGCAGACCCTTCCCAATGACTCTCTGGAACCTGAGGCTATAACAGTGTAAGCTCCCTTCTTTCCAACTGAGATGTTCACCATTAATGACTATCGTGTTTTCAAGAGTAGCTTGAATAAAATAATGTTTTCATTTGGCAGTACATAGCTTTTTAAGATAATACAGATCATAAGAGTTACTTTTAGTATTTTCTCCTTATGAATTATTTTATGTCTTTCCAAAACTATAGTCAAACATAATTTTATATAAAATTGAAGACATTTAGAATGGGAGTATATTTGTGTATGTATGGACATGCATTAGTCACATGAATTAAAAAGACAAGAAATAAAAGCAAGAGAGCTATTAAATGAACATGACAATATTTAAAAACATTTATTTATGTGTATGTGTATTCACATATTCAGATACTCAAATTATGGTGGATAGAGACAAATGTTAGACAGAAATTTTTAAATTTACTTAATCAAAATGATAAAGAAGAAATCAAAATTTCCTTTAAAACTAAGGCTTTCAGAAGTTAAGCCCATAGTCTTTTTTTTTTTTTTTTTTTTTTTTTTTTTTTTTTTTTTTTTTTTTTTTTTTTTTTTTTTTTTTTTTTTTTTTTTTTTTTTTGGTACTGGGGATCGAACTCACAACCTCGCGCCTGGCAGGCAGGTGCTTAGGCCATTGAGCTAAATCCCCAGCCTGCCCATAAAGTCTTAATACTAGTTTTTGGTAGTAAGCATTGAACCCAGGAACTTGTTTATGTACAGTAAACATTCTAACATTAAACGACATTCCCAGGCCTTTTTTATTTTATTTTTCAATTTTGAGGCAGGGTTTTCCTAAGTGATTATTTCACAGGTTGGCCTTGAACCCATGATCCTTCTGCCTCAGCCTGTTGAGTAATTACACTTACAGGGTTGTACCTTCTGGCCCAGCAAGCGAAATCTTTTCACTTTAAAACATTAAGACCAGAAAATAATTCAGAAAATCTTAATGAAGAATAACAAGTAACAATTTCTGAAAAATCTCTGAAAATAAATTTTGTTTTTCATTTTAAAAAATTCCTGTACTCCTGAAAGAGTATAGAAACAAAGGTCCAGTTTTACCCAATACTGAAATGATATTCAAGATATGAACTTCACACTACCAGAAAGAATGGTGATGACATGCAGGTTTCTACTCAACCTTTGATACTTTTTCTTCTAGCCAGCATATTACTAAAAACCAATGGGTGAACATTCTAAAATTCTGTTTTTAAACAGATAGCAGATGTGGGAGTAAGTTACAGGAATATATATGGAAATAAAATACCTGTACAGCGCCAAATACTTTATAATACAGATACCCAGAGTAAACGGCGTGACAGGGTCTCAAAAATTCTAGTGTCAATTTTGACCACCATGAAAATACAATCCTGTAATACATTTTTAATCAAGTTTAATTTTCTCTTCTCTCGTTCACATATGAAAGCGATGTAGAATAAAATTCTCTTTTAGTTTTTAAAAAGCAGCCAAAAGTAGAAAAAGTATCACAATGCTAATCAATATATAAAAATCATTCTTACTACAAATTCTTTGAAAAAATATATGACCAAAGTAAGAATTATCATTTGAAAATAAATATTCAAATATAAATAAACATTGTAGCATTACAATAGAAATATTATCAAATAATGCACCTGAATAAATATAGGCAATAGTCAATTTTGCTTGCTTTCACATAGGTACATAATATCCACATATTTTAAATAATAGCAAATATAATTTATTGTATTACAATAATAGCCACAGGAAACAATGTCTATAAATTTTAAAGACAGCAGAAAAATATTTTTAAATACTCCTGTTTAATTTGTGGCAAGCATATTAAATATAATGTATTACATTAGGATGATATCAAAGCCTCAAGTTCAATTTTTAAAATGAATCAGTTAGTTATGGTTTGACCTAAAACATTGATGTACCTAAAATTCTATATGGCATCCATTATTACTTATGATAACCTAAAATAGGGTAAAGATGTTCATGATTCAGTAAAACTAACAAGAATATATATATATATGTATGTATATATATATATATATATATATATATATATATAGAGAGAGAGAGAGAGAGAGAGAGAGAGAGAGTACTGGAAATCTAAACCAGGGCCTCGGGCTTGCCAGGCAGGCACTGTGCTACTGAGCTACATCCCCGGCCATAGCAAGAATATTTAGAATAAATATTAATAGTTCATACCTTAAAGTCCCAACATTCATCTATAGTTGGTAAATTTTCCTTAATGGGTGGAAAAAAAACTTTTTGTGAAGTCTGATGTTGTATAGTACTGAACAAGATGTGTTAATGTATATTAGTTTCATAATAACATAAATTACTCAAATTGGCACATATAATACTATGCATAAAGTTTCAGACAGTCATTTCTGTCAAAAATTTTTTAATCATTCAATTTTGTCACACAAAGCAAGAGCATATCATTTAATTGAAAGGCTTGAAACACAAAATACTTATTCATCAAAGCAGGCTCAGGCAAATTGTAAGTCTTATGTAGTAAAAAAAGTTTATAAATCTGAAGGACTCAGAACACTGGACAAAGATAAAGCACTATTTTCCAAAGAGACCAAAATACTTATGTCATGGGCAAATCCAACTTGCTGAGGGAAAGAAAATAGATAACGACTGAACAAAAATTCAGCCTTATTTTGAGTTATGTTAGTGTTATAAAAATAGAAGATGATGCAATTTAAGTTAAAGAATAGCGTTTAAGAAAACAATATGTGAATAGTTACTAGGATGAATTATGGGAAGAGTATGATGCACAAAGACCAGGGCAGCTTCAGCAGATGTGGTGAGAATTAGACTTTGAGTAAATACATTCTGAGTGGAAACTATAGACCCTTTTATGGGTCTCATAAAAGGAAGTGACACAAATTTTATTTAAAAATATATTATTGTGACTTTTTTATAATGGACTTTAACAAATAAAAAAAGATAAAACTATGAAGATTAGAATAACAACAAATTAAGAATTGTAGAGGGAAACCTCGATTATTTGGAAAAATATTTCCAAGAAAAAAGCAAAAACAACTGTGTCAAATGCTTTGATATTCAAAATATGTTAAGGATGTATCATTTGTTCTTAAATCAATCTCAGTTTGATTTTATTATGCATTCAAGCAACAGTTATTTCTTGAACTGCTATTTTAAGTAGAACCACTTTCTTTATTACTACATGAAAGACAAGATATTGGGCACCTCAGAACTTGTATCCTGGTTAGAGGAGACATGTAAAAAGTAAATATATAAAATAGATAAAGTTATTTGTTTAAAAGTGGTAACTGTGTGAATAGAATAAAATCAGAAAAATAAGAATAATGAGGAAAGGAGGCAATAAATAAAATGACTAGCTATAGATTTCAATAAAAGTAACATGAGTAAAAACTTGAATGAAGTGAGGAAGTAAGCCTGAAAAAGATAAAAGATAAGTGCATACTAGGAAAAGTTCTCATTCATAGACAGTAATCAAAAGTGCACTTCGATAATTAGGGAAAGAGTAAGGACACTAATGTACTCTGTGGTGGATGAACTAATGGTGAGTTTATAACACCCAGCTGAACTGAATCAACATGGTGCTGGGTGTGGAAGGCCCACCTGAGGATTGTTGCCAACAGCATAAAAAGAGAACCAGAAGGTAAGATGTCATCTGGATTCTCCTGGAGAATCCTGTCACACGGACTTTTCTGATGTGAACTCGGCTGTTCTCATCATCAGAGGTGCTCAGGTCCTTGCTGTTGCTGAGGGTGGCTGCAGTTCTTTGCAGAGGAGCCCCGGTCCTTACTTTCCGTGCCAATTCCTGGCTCTAGTGCAGCCCTCTCAGCCTGCTGGCACAGATCCTTCATCGCACGGGTGCAGACTTTCTCACTTCAACTACTGACCTTGGGGCCTTCCCAGTATGTATCTTTTGATGCAGACTTGCGTGAGACATTACCATGGTCTCTGGGTCTTCAGCCAGACTCATTTGGGATATTGCCATGTTATCCAAGCCATAAAGTAAAGATTTTTTTGTAGAGTCCTATTGGTATTTTCATTGTAATTCATATAGGAATTTGTTTTTATTTTTTAGATTTTGTACACCAAAAAGCGGTCAATAATGAAAATTTTTGTTCTTTTTAAATAAACAATAAATATTAAAAATTCAACACTTTATTTCGAGTTTTTAAAGTTAAGTACTTGTGTAATATAATAAAATTCTGAAATTAAAATTATTAATTGATCAAAAGAAATATTCCAAAGTATAAATGCATGTATTATATACTCACCTTAATGCAACTTTATGACAAAATTGGCATTACGCCCCGTGGGTATTTAAGTAATGTACTAGACAATCAGTGAAGTTGTAACTATAGTTGCATGCAGGCATCTAGAATCTGACAGCAAATATTGAACTTGAGAAACTAGTTTTGATCAGCTGAAGTATATTAAATTTTCCAGTATCTATCATTTCCCTTCTCCAATTGTTTAACGAATGGGTTGGCCCTTTCCTGGATATTCCCTTTTTTACCTAATACACCCTAAACTTATCTAAAATGTCATCTAAAGAAAGAATCAAATAAATGAGTTGTTGGAGCAGATTGTCTAATAACCCTAATAAATGATTGAATTTACAACTGGAAGTTTGTCAAAATTAAAATTTCTAATTAACAGGTTAACCGTGACATGAGTTCTTTTAAAATGAGCTAAAGTGATAGTAGAATAATGTTAGAAATTTGAGAAACCATTTTCAATATTAATCAATTCCTATTAGGTCATTTCAGAGTTTTCTCAGAAAGTAATGACATCAAAAATTTTGATCAATAGTGTTGATAAAGAATGAGAAAAAGTTGGATTTAGCCAATCTAATTTATTATATCAATCTATAAATGTATTTAACAAATCATCTAACTCATAGGTGGCAGTATAAAATTAATATTTCAGATAAAGTACTGCATATAAAAAACAATATTTTTATCCTCTTGTGTAACAAAATTACTCATATTGTCTAAATCTATTCTTTAGAAATAAAAAATATTATCAGAATGAGACTGACATTTAAGTCTATTTGAATTTAATTCATTTCTTCTTGGAAGAATTAATGAGATCATATTTATAAGATTTGAATGCACAATATGCAGGTAGCTCAAAAGTCCATTTTATTTTTTTATTGTTGATAGAGATGGAACAAGAGTGGTAGTTAAAATTATTGTCTCATAGTAAGGTTAAACATCTTCAACAAAATTTAAAAAGACACTATTCTTTACAACAATCATAGAAGTAACTTTCACATTACTCTTAATATTGTGAAATAGGTTAAGAGCTCATTCATCGATTGTCATTTACAACTTGTAAAGCAATTTGTAAGTAACACTGCCGATTTATACAGCTACTTTGCACTGTAAAATTTTACTTCAAGAATATGTTAATAAATTTTAAGAGACCACTTATTCCTTTTGCTTCACTTTTATCACTGGTTTTAAACAACTACAGATTGACATTTCAGAATACAATCTATAGCTGAGAAAATGTGGCACTGGTCTCCCAGCGTTTTATCCTTCATACAGAGTTCAGTAGGATCACAGTTGGACTATTAGAAGTGACTTTGTAGGGACTATAACCATCTAGTTTATCATCCAAACAAGGACACTTATTGGACAGTAGTGCAGAAAGAATGAATTGAAAATTTTCTTGGCTAAATGTGATGCTTGTTTGCTATATTTATGGGTTATTTTAAAATACAAAATAATTATATTGCTTTTTGTCTCCATACATCATAAAAATACTAAATTGACTTGAATGTTAAATGTTGAGCAACAACCAAGAAATTTAATTTAGGTAGGTGACATTGAATGTGTCACTACTAATTGTAGTATCTGTAGTGTATAATCTAAACACAATACTTTGAATTCCAAATTCTGTCTCATAGAAAACACAATGAACATATCATTTCAGGATTTACTGAAAAATATATGGGTGTTCAACAGCTATTTAATCAGAGGTATTGTCGGGTTTTTGGTATAAACATATGAAAGATACATCAAATTGACATTACGGTCTCAGAGCTTCCTCATATGAAAGACAGTGCTAACAATAACAATGCACATATCGTTGTTCCATTGCAAAAATTGCAAAATAATTCAAAGAAGTTCAAATTTTGACAGGCAGCTATCATCTACTAAATAACTATCTATTATTTTAAAACTCTTACATTCAAGAATTACATTTATTAATAAATAGTATTTTAGCCAGATAATAGAAATTGATTACTGCTCTAAAAGATGTGATTCTGAAAGCAATAGCTGTCAAACAAATGACAACATAAAGGTGTCAATTCACATGTGGTACTTATGGAAAGCATTTATTAAAGTTGTAATCATTTATTGCATACAGACTTGTTAAGCTTATGTTAATGTTAATCTAAGAAAATAATTAAAAATAGGAAGATGCACAAATAAGTTAAGCATTTTTGCCAAATCATAACAAATAAGTTTATTAACATATTAGATGTTTTCTAATTTTAGGCTTTTATAATTAAGAAAACTTTTAATGTTTTTCCAAGTATCTTTTGACTATGTCTTAATGTGTATACCCAAGTTAGTGAAAAACATTGACGTTTCAATATACATAATGTTTGACTTTTAAAATGTTGTAATATCATATGTAAGTAGAGAAATATTAGCTAGATATATATTAACATCAATTTGTGAATATTTCTCAAAAGGTATTATTGATTTCTATTATATTTAAGCATTAGTAAATGTAGAATGTAACAGCAATTTAAAATCTCATAAATATAAAAAGTAGTTAGGTTTTTTATAAGCAAATAATTAATGTTAAGTGTAAGGTCTAATGATAAGTAATACAATAAAAGTAAATATTCATAGCCACGTAATTCCTATACTGATCTTCTTGGAAGAATTGCATATACAAACACTTTTATTTTGAACATAACCTTTATTTCTCAGTTCTAAGCCAAAGATCTCTTCATTTGCTCTATATATTTAGTAATATGGATGATTGTTAGTATTCAGGACTCTGAGGACTTCATATTTGATTAAGGTAAAAAAATTTTGGACGAAATCAACTTTACAAGTAATAGACAATCAATAATGCACAAATGTACATTTCACAATGTACTAAACTCTTTTGCTTTTATCTTAATGAAGAATGGCTGAGGGTTATTTTTACAAAAATTACTTTTTCCATAAATAAAAAAATTACCTATCTAGAGAGTATATGCTGTCATTTGCTTTCGTCATTCAAGGAGTGCTCAACACAGAAAGAGATTATTATAAAACATTTATAATAGACCATTGTGATTTAATATCAAAAGCAATACAAGACTTCATTGAAAGAAGGAAAAGTCACAAACCTACTCAGTTTAGATATACATCATTTTCTTTCATACCTGTCTCTTTCCTATGTTTTTCTCATTTACATTTTTTCCTGTTGGTTTTGGAGAAGATGGAAACATTTCTGTTTTCATCCACAGTCAAATGCATTTCTACTGTTGCATTAACTTGTCGTTATTTTGCAAAATCTCACTTTTTTCTTTAAATTCTCTCAGAGATACCCTAAAAACCCCAAAGATTTTTTTGAACAAACACCACATTTACTTATTTATTAAAGTATTTCTGACTTTACAGAAACAGACTATGAAAATGCTTTAGTAACTATATCTATACAAAAGGTAATGTAAAAGGAAAAAATGTTTAATCATGTAATTAGTTTTAAGAATTATTAAAAACAGGTTATGATAAATAGTATAACAAAATAAAATAAACTCTGTTATGTTTACATGCAGGTATTTTGTCTTAGCAGCGAGAAAAGTAACTAAGACAGCTACTTGGCTGATTTTTTTTTACTTATGGTAAAATCTTTTGGTGGAATCTTTAAAGTACTTTATGTATAGATCACATCACCTGCAAACAAGGATACTTTGAATACTTTCCTTCCTACCTACGTATCTTTTATAAATTCTTCTCTTCTGTCCTCAAGCTAAAATTTCAAGAACAATATTAATAGAGGTGTTGAGAGCCAATATTCCTTTTTCTTGATTAGTGGGAAATACTTGCAATTTTTCGCATTATGGCTGATGTTGGTTGTGGGTTTGTCATATACAGCCCTTATTATTTTGAGTTATGGTGCTTTAAGCCTAATTTCTTATTGCTTTTATAATGAAGGAGTGATGAATTTTCTTGAACTTTTTTGCCTTAATCAGGATGATCATATTATTTTTATCCTTGATTCTATTTATGTGTTTCATTATTTGTTGATTTGTATGTGTTGAGCCATCCTGGAATCCCTGAAATGAAACAAGTTTAATCATGTATGATCTTTATAATTTGTTGTTGAATTTAGTTTGTATATATTTATTTAAGAACTTTGCACTTATGTTCATCATTATTTGGTTATACTTTTTGTTTTCATTATGTTCTTGTCCAGTATTCACATCAGGATGATATTTGTCTCATAGAAAGAGTTTAAAAGCATTCCTTTCCTGTTATTTCAAGTAGTAGTTGTATGTGAGTGTTATTTGTTCATTTAAACTCAGCTATAATTTGTCAGTGAGGTTATATAATCCTAGGCTTATCTTTGCAGAGATATTTTGTATTACAGCTTAATTTCACTTATTTATCTGTTCACATTTTAATTCTTCTTGATTCAGTTTGATCAGTGGTATTTTGTGTTGATTTCTGTCTCTCTTGGTTAATTTTTTAAGGGTTAATATATTTGTTTATCTTTCCAAAGAAGCAACCCTTTGTTTCATTAATCCTGTATAGTGTTCTTTTAGCCTCTGTCTCATTAATTTTATCTGTGATATTTACTATTTCCTTCCTTTTATTGAGTTTGTAGTATTGAAGTCACCTGGTATTATATTGAAAGATCTATATGTCTCTTTTTGATAGCTAATTTTATTATATTGGGTGCACCAATGTTAAGTTCACACATTTATAATGTCATATATTCTTGGTGGATTTTGTCTTTTAGTAATGTGTACTAGCTGCTTTTTTTTAATCTGATTAATTTTGCCTTGAAGTCAGCTTTCTCAAACATCAATATAGCTAGGTATCAATGTTTACTTTCAGGTCCCATCTGTATGAAATATTTTCCATGATTTTAACTTCAGTTCATGGATAAATTTGCTAGTGAGGTATGTTATTTTGAAAGCAAAAAAGAGTTGACTGTTTTTAAAAATTCAATCTACTATTCTATTTGTTTAGACTAAAAAAGAGACCATTTATACTCAGAGTTATATAGAAAAGTATACACTCACTTCTGTCATTTTGTTGTTGTTTTTAAATCTAATTCTATGGCTTATCTAATCTTCTATGTGCAGGTTTTCTTCAAGTATCTTCTGCAGTTCTGGCTTAGTGCTCATGAATTTTCTTAGCTTATGCCTATTTTGGAAGATCTTTATTTCTTCTTCAATTTCACTGGATGGTTTTGCTGGATATAGTAATCTCAGTTAGCAGTTGTTTTGTTCTTTTCTTTTCACAATTTTTTGTATTAGTGCATGGTTGCAATACATAAAGACAACAATCCTTGTGGCGAGTTGGTATATATAGATAAGATATCTCAACACTTTTCAAAAACTTCGTCTTCATTTTCTCCCTCTCCTTCCATCTCACAGTCAATTCCCATTTGCAAAAGAGCTATCAGCTTATTTCCTATAATCTATCTTTTATTTTGTTCTTTGCTTATATTTTATGTTTATTATATAAGAAAAAACAGCTTGAAAAACCTAGCCTCGTGATCTCTTGAGTCTCGGGTTTTCTGCAGAGAAGTCTGAAATTATTCTGATGAGTTTACCTCTATGAGGGACTTGATATGTCTCTCTTCCAGATAAATATAGATTCTCTTCTCAAAATACTGCTTTTTTTCCTTGTTCTGTGCTCTTGCCATTTAAACAACAATGTGATTTTGAGAGCTTCTTCTTTGGCAATGCCTCTTTTGGGTTCTAAATACTTCCTGTACTTGCATGTTCATATCTTTTCCAAGATTCAGGAAGTTTTCTGGTG
>RJWM01043374.1:0-13847 GCA_004363535.1 Dasyprocta punctata
TTTTTTTTTTTTTTTTTTTTTTTTGTTTTTTTTTTTTTTTTTGAGACAGGGTCGCACTGTGTAGCTCAGGCCAGCCTTGCGCTCGCGTTGTAGCCCAAGCCGGCCTCGAACTCACAACGCTCCTCCTACCTCAGCCTCCCGAGTGCTGGGATTAAAGGCGTGCGCCGCTACGCCCGGCTGGGTGTTTGCGTACTTAATGCACTTTATCATATAGTAGACCACAGTACATATATTAATTTACATGATATTTAGACTTCAGCATTAGAAGCTAAAGTCATTAAAAAGAATTATCAACAATATTCTCTTATTAAACTACAGTGCTATTATGGCACATCCATGTATTCCTCGTAATATTATTTAGCTAATGTGTAACATGAATTTTAATTACTCCCCAATTTTTACAGGAATGGGCTTTTCTACGGATCAATTCAGTATTCTTAAGCAGTGTTCTACACAGATGATGTCCTGTAGATTGATTTGAAAGTAAATGTGTGAGACGTGGCAATCACGTGAACAAGTAGAAATTGTAAAATTTTACTGTAAGAAATAAGCAGAAAGCAAGCAATCTTATCTACACTGTTGACATATTTTTACAAGCTGCATTGTACCTTCCTAAGGTCATCAATAAAATACTGAAATCTTATTCAGTGTATACGTAAATTCCAGTTAATTGCTGATTATATAACTGTCTAAATTAACTTGTATAAGGTAGTGAAACAGAAAACACTGATGAATATGATAAGCATATAACTAGTGTTCTTGAGAGATTTCTCCACTGATATTGAGAAAGTGATGCCAAGATGTATGTGTGCCCGGGGCAAGGACAGAGTTGGAGAATGAGAAGGGGTAATTTGAACAGCACCTCAAACCTTATCAATAGTAAGAGTTGTTGATGCTATTTGTTTGTACACATAAGAATTCCATTTACACCAATATAAGGAGGCCTGTCCTCTTGTCATTTATTATGTTAAACACTTCCCAACATTGCCTGCTTTTCATTAATTATTGTATCTCAAATAATTTCCGCATCACTTACACAGAAATAAAACTTTTGGCAAAAAGCCAAAATGCCAATGACATCAGCGCCCTTAAAAATTAAAATAACCATTAACTTCAAGTTCGATTCACATAAAGAATACACCGGAAAAATTACATACAAGTAGGTAATGTTTATGGCACATTCTCATAAAAGACTTTGGAAGCTATTGAAATAACTCACAGTACATAATGGTCTAAAATTGTGCAGTCTGCATACCACACCATTTCATTGATTTTATTAAATGTTGAATTTCAGCTAGCCATAAAATGACTTAAATTAGAAACTAATAGGCAAGATAAATATAAAAATCTGACATTTTATTGGAAAAATGTGCACATGAAAGAACTACAATTTCCTATAAACAATAATACCTTGAAGTAACTTGTTCTATGAGTATTTCATAGATGAACACACATTTATAATGAACTTATCTTAATCGACAAGTGATGTCTCACAATATGAGTATTACATGATGCTGAATATCATAAGATCACAGTGTGATCCTGGTTGTCTGTTTACTGCAGGATTATTGGTAAAACTCTCCCCAAAGCAAGAGGTTATGGAGCAGATCTCAGCAGCACAAGAGGGGGCAAAAAAGGCAGAGGAATCCCTCCCTCCAAATCAGATTAGTGAAATGTGGAAAATGAAGGAAGCAGTACAAAATTTTGTACAGAAGCATCAGCCAGATAATGCTGTAGACATGTGAATGATATATCTGTTTAATAACAATGCAATGCCACATTTCTGTGAAATCCTTAAAAAAGAGGCAAAAGCAAGTGTTATTGGATAGATTTCCTATTAAATTTCATGGAAAGAAAAAGAGAACACTCAGCCGGTAGGCAGCAGTGATTCCCTTAGTGATAAGGAGAGTCATCATACACAATTACCCTTCTGTCTCTTGTCTGCCTCACAATAGCTCTACGTGTTTTAAAGGTCATTGCAGTTTAATTTGTACATTTTTCTGTACATTCTACATTGCATTACAGAAATATATATATACATATATACACATTCATATATACGTATACACACATATATACAATTTTGAGTTGTGGGATGAGTCTTCTGAGTTTCATTTATGTCTCAAGGTGATATTCATTTTTATACACTTTGGGTTATAATCATATTTCCAGAAAGAATTTTGCTTTGAAATAGAAGTGTTACTACATATGGTTATGATGGCATGTGAGTGAAACATCTGGCTACTTGACATCATATTACTTTTAGAAAGATGGAGTAAGGTTATAGTTTTGGTCTTGATTATCCCACAAAAACCCATGTATTCATAGCTCACCCTTCTACCCACGGCACTCTCAGAAGGTTGTAGAACTTTTACTAGGTGAGTTTAAGAGGAAAAATCTTTTCCTTGAGTGTGCCCAATGTGGAGAACGTTGGCAAACTACCTCTTCTTCCACTGTCTTTTTCTTGGCCATAAGATAAGAAATTCCTTTACCACTCACCCGTAATTTATGTACATATTATCTCACTACAGGCCCAAAAACAGTGATCACAAAGACTACTGAAATTCACAATTCTTTTAGTGAAAATAAGGCCTTCCCACTCAGAATTTGATTATCCCAGTTATTTTGTTACAATCACACCAAGCTGACTAGCATGAGAGAATAAATTGAGCAATAAGTCATCATTATTTTTAATGATAGTAATGTAAATTATAAAACTTGGCATGAATTAAGTATATGAAACATAACACATAATTCGAAGCAAACTCCTCTCGACTAGAGTGAAGTGATACAATAAAGTGGTTGACAAATTATCCAGTGGGAAAGCCCTGGTGACTCTCTCACTAGGGTCCATGTGAAGCACAGCAAATTGACAACAAAAGTCTCCCACCTCCAGATATCAACAGTCCATTCCTCAAAACCTCTGAATTTCAAGCCATCAGAAACTTACACAAAATGGACTTCTGTTAGTTAAAATGTGCTGTGCCAGAAGTATTTTGTATAGGAACATAAAATGAACTAAATCAAAGGAAAAATTGAGTTGATTCCATATACAACAGGATTCCATGATTCAGTGCATATAGTACTAATGTGTAAATTATATACTTCCAAACCATCAATTGCATGGCACATGTGTTTTGCATCATCAAAACTTGTTTTAAAATGTCCAGAATCACAGCATTCAAGAAATGCTGATTAGACACATTATCAATTGATCTTTAGTTTTATGTAAAGGTGGTTGCAGATACAAGAGCTATTTGATCATCATAGTTCATAATACTAACACAAAAACTAATACGTAAAATAGGTGACTACAATGCAAAGTCGGTCCTTGATGGAAAATAGCAAACATTAAAATGAGGGAACAAAAAACTTGTATAATTCGTATGTCACCTAGGTTCCGTTTGTTCTGCTTCAATCCGCATAAATAAGAGTTCAGGGTACTTATTTACTTTGAAGTAAATTTGCATCACATATAGAAATAAGGCAATAGGGAATGAACAATGACTGCAGAAGAAGCTTTACTGTGCAACAAGATACCTATTAAGTGGACTTCAGTTTTTATGCCGATAGAACCCAAGTGCTACTTTATCTCAGAAAATTGTAGAAAAGTGCTCATGTGACTCACAGAACGGAGCTCCTTAATCAGTATAGACACAGTCATGAGTCACTTGTCCAGAGAAGACAGGCAGTGACTCTTCTGACATCATCAGCTTCCATTCTTGTTGATCATATTAAACCATCTGATATTCTATTTGAAATTTACTTTATGTCTTGTGCCTTTGAGTTGTATGACTATAGCATAAGAAGAATTTGATATTTTTAGGTAAAATGATGAAATTATAAAAATCATCAAATAATCTTACAAGTGTATGAAAAGTTTTATAAGGTCAGGCAAAACTCTAGAATCATGAATTGTTCAGAGCACTCCAAGAAATAATAACTTTGCAAATTAAATCACTGAAGTTTTCTCACAGAATTTGCATGTGCATTCAACTATAGATTTTTTTAAACTTCAAAGAATAGAAATTACAAAACTCACCAAATCTCTTTATGACAGTACACAGGCACATTAAATACATATATATATATATATATATATTACTGTTATGATTCTTTATAGAACATTGACAAAAGTTGTGTCATGTTATGCAACTCTATTTCCTCACTTAGGAACTAAAATATGTATCTCTCTAAATGCTCTAAATTGAGTCTTCTCAACTTTCCACATTCCATGATAAATGTACAAAAGTCACATTAAGGACTGAATTTTTTTGAAAAATAGATATATACCTTATTATCCTGTATTAGTTTTTTAAAAAAAAACTGTTCCAATTAAGAAATATATTAATGAAATTGAGAATGAACACAAATTCCTATCTCAATAATTTGTAAAACGTTTCCAGCTTTTAATTTCATATCTATTTTTAGACATTGCTAAAAATTCAAACTGTCTAATACATCAGAGTTCACTTCCAGCGGTGTGCATTTCACGCCTCCCAAGAACTTGCCATATTGGATCAGGGAGAATTCAACCAGAAGACAACTAGGCAGCCTTCCTGGTGAGTGGTGCAAGCAGTGCGGACTCCAGCAAGAGAAAGATCTGCACCTCCCTTGTGCCTACTGGCCTGTGGGCTGAGAATCACGACACCCCACCCCCGCTGCTGTAAGCAATCTTCTGGTTCAGAGGACGGACTGGCTAAGTTCATAGCAACTAAGGTACATAAAGCAACTAAATGATTGTATTGTTTGGTGGGTTTTCCAGGAATGGGGCCAGCAGTCTGAGCATCTCTTGGGAGGATAACCGTATGCAGTGTAGCAAATGTGGGGGATTCCCTTCTGTCTTATCTTATTCTGATTAACTTTTTTTAACCTTATTTCATATTCTGATTTGATTGGTTTTATTCTGTTTTGTTTTTGGTTTGATTTTACTCTACCTGATGGAACAGCAAACTATTGTGAAGAAAACAAGTCATACTATAGTAGCTATTGTTTTCCTAGTATCTTGCTTTGAAGTTCTGTACCAGTTCTACTGGTTTGTTTTGATTGACTTTGTTCTTTTTTGTTGGATTTTACTATCTTTAAAATAAAATTTAAAGATAAAATAAAATAAAATATGTAAAATGTAAAAATAAAAAAATAATAAAAATAAGATACAAGAAACAAGGCAATCGTTTTCAATGTTTGAAACTATTGTGAAGACTCCTTAGTCATGTCTACAGTTATGGTGATCTAATTGGTTGTGGATCTGGAAAAGTTTGAAATTTATGTTACTATTGGAGATGTTAAGAGAAGATAAATTCATGTTTAATTTTAGAGTTGATAAATTTGAAAGTTACCTGTGATTATGATTATAATGAGTGATACTAGAAATAAAATTCTATGTACATGATTTATTTAAATATGTATGTGCAATATCTGTGCAACATCAATTTTAGTATGCGTCAGTGTATGCAAATGTTGCCTATAGTATTTCAACCCATTTCATGAAATTACATAGTATATTAATGTTGAAATTGCCTCATTTTTTTGCATTGTCTTTATTTTCCCATTCTGGAAGCCCCACTACATTGTTTCAAGTGGTAAGGAAAGCTGATATATGCCTCATGCAAAGGTGCTGGAATCGGAGTTTCCTTACCCATTCTTACCAGCTTTCTATTTTGCTAGAGGATCTCACAGAAATCTTGCCATATCTCTACCTACTGTGCACTTATAGCATTTTTCTCAGCTTGGTTACTGTTCATTATTGTTGGACCATACTGTGCATTCCTCATTAAGAAATTCTGGCTCTGTGTGAGGGGGATGAGAGTGGAATAAAATATCCTGCCAGTTATAGACCCATGCACCTCTATACCATCACAAGTATCTTCATTTCATCATTTTCACAGAAAAATGTAATATAGCTGGAATTCTTTGAGAATATAGTCAGGTAAACTAAGGCTTTCATCATGTAAATCATAAGAAGGAATTAATCATTCTATCAAAAAATATGTATCATGTGACCACTATGTACCAGAGGTACATATGGGATACAAAGCGAAGTAAAGTAGATATAGTTTCTGTGACACAAAGGCCATATATTCTATTGGGATAGAGAAAGAAGAGCAAGTAATTTAAAGTTGTGGGAAAGTATCACCACAAGGGAAGGCAACGATGTTAAAGGAAATTCCAACAGAGATCAAGGAATGCTTGACAGTTTAGGTCAGCCCTGAACAATATGCGGTATTCACTGAAGGGGTGGGAGGGAGAGGACAACACAAAAAGACAAGGATGTAAAATGGTGTGGACAGTTTCCAAGGATTGCAAGTTTAGTTCATACAGCAGAGGCTGAGCAAAGATGCAGATGATTCTGGAGAGCTAAGTCGGAGCTAAATTATTATGAGACTGAAAAGTCCATTAAGGGCATTAAGGAGACAGTGAAAAGAGTTAAGTTGGAGATAAAAGACCAGATTTTCATTTCTAAAAACAATTTGAAAATACAGTCACTATATTCAATTGCACAGGGACAACACAATGGAAAGGGAAAGCGATTTAGAGATTGTTGCAAGAATTCAGGCAACAGGTGAAAGAACCAAAACTAGAAGCTTCAGTGAAATGAGTAAACTCATTAATTTATAAATCTTCCAACCTCCTGTTTTGCTACATGTGTAAAAATATAGTTAATACATGTAGAACCCTTAAGAAGTAACTTGTACATAATAATCCCCAGTAATATTGGCTGCTGAAATGATTTACGCTTTTCTATTACAAATACCATCATTTTTTTTTCTGTAAGACTTACCTGTCTTACATTTTATAGGCCCTATCTATATCTAAATGAGATAGGGTGAATGTTTTAAATGAGTAATGTTTACAGTTAGTGCATTTTATCACATAATAAACATGCTGTGTACATGAATTTGTATGATAGTCATGAGAATTAGAAACCCACATCACAGTTGAAACAAGTTACCAATGATATTCTCTAGTTAAAGAAGCCAGTTAGGTTATGGCAGGGCCATCTACTACTAATGATATTACAGTAATATGAAGGATTATACTAGCTTCCACTATATTATACAAACTGAACTTGATTTTCTCTGAGGTTTTTGTGTGTATTTTCCTTGCAAATTCTCTGATTGTTATTTGTGAATATTCTATGTGAGTATCACTCTTAATCTCTTAATATTCTAGGTATTATTTATTAAATCTAGCAGTGAACTCTAAATGAATTTAACCTATCAACTACTCTTTCTAAACCACTTATGTTACCTAAATTTGGCTGAAAGTTTCTCTTAAACTGACTCAATCATCTTTCGATTTTTCCTCTAAGTGGCACCAGACCCTCAACAAAGTACAGAGTTTATTCTGGCATTGAGGGATCAATGCACAAGAGGGATAATTACTAATGTCTCCAGAGAAAAGTTCCTATAGAGAAGGTGTGAAAAAATTGTAGATATAATTTATATTGTTCGTATTGAAAACATCAATATAGAATCACTTGTATAACTATCAAAATTTAAGAAGGCCTCAAGAGGTAATAAAAAAGCAGTTTTTCATGATTGCTTTAAAATCAAAATATGTGTACAAAGTGAAGCTATTGAATATCTTTTGAATTTGGGTCGTTGTATCAAGAACACAATTTTATTTTAAGGATAAACACTCGATCACTTTACCTATATGCTTCAAATACCGTTAGTGGATTGCACACAGAAAATCATGAATGATTGTAGGCAGCTGAACTGAATAGAAATAGGCAGTCAGACCTGGATAAGACCTTGAGGGAGTCAGTGCTAAAGATGGGAGCAAGGCTGTGCATCAGAGTAAGTGCATCAGAGGAAGGTCAGGCCTCAAGATAAAGATGAAGTGACCAGGCCTATGTGCCTCCCTGAGGGACTAAGGATAACTGGAGATAATACTATAATTAATATTACCCGGTACAGAAAGGTCCAGATAGACATCAGTCACTCAAATTGATGGGGATGGTTAGAGCATACAGATATATCCCTTCCAAAAATGCCTTTAATAATTATTTCCATTTATCCTTTCTATGTAACCCACTTCCCTATTGTATCAATATTAGCTAAGTGGTTATGCTGACAACATAAGTGGTTGATTATAGCTTGACCCATGTTGCAACAGCCTCATAATTTTGCTCTATAAAACGTTCTAGAAAAGGTTGTGACAACCTTTTTGAAACTACTCCTCCGTGTTAGGAGCTACCTCTCAATAAACTTCTAGTGTTAACCTCCATTATCCCTTAAAATTTATTGCTTAATTTAGGGGAACACAAACCCAACACATCTAACATCTAGCAAGTTGGGAGTTATATTCTGTTCTCTATCAAGTGGGCATTCAAATGACCCAACATGCCGAATCACTTAAAACTGATGGATGGTCAAAAAACAGAAATTTTAATGCAACTTCCTTAAAATTAAGCTAAAAACAAATTTCACATTGCCTTTTTCTCTCTCTCAGTCACTGACTTACTAAAGCTATTTCTTCATCTCAATTACATAAAAGTAATTAGTGCCATGCTGTGAGGTGAAATTGACTCTCAAAGCCTTAGTCCCTGAACCATCAACAGAAACTGAAAATCTGAAATTTCAACATATCTCTTGGTGGATCATGTGCCCAACAGCACGGAAGAATCTGTATATGTGTATTTCTAAGAGACTTTTTTTTTTATTTAAGAGAAAAAAAAAGACACATATAAGAAAGACATAAAGTAAAAGAGACAAACAAATGACTAGAGCGAATGAGCACAGTAACATTATAGGTTTACAAAACAGGATGATAGAAACTTGACAATGGTTGCAATATTGCATATTGTTATCTTCAAAATTCTTGTTTACATTAACAGATACAGACATGTAAAATTGATCTAATCGTATGAGTATTAAGCGTTCTTTCTCAATAACTAATACATTCAGCAGTATGTTCGTTTTAGTTATCTTACATATACATATATACAGATTTATATCCTTTCCTTTTCCCTTTCCTCTTTCCCCCTTTTCCCTTCCCAATTACTTTTGCTCTTTGAGCAGTTTTTTTACCCGTACATAGTATTTATTGTAGATTTTGGATCATATATACTTTTTCAGTTTCTCACACTAGGGAGACAATACGGTATTTACACATGTGGGTTTGATTTATCTCACTTATGAGTATGCTCTCAAGTCGTGTCTATTTAAGTGTAGACTGGTGCAACCACTGTGGAAATCAGTGTGGAGATTCCTCAAGAAACTAGGATTAGAGATCCCATTCAACCCAGCTATCCCACTTCTGGGCATTTTCCCAGAAGAATTGAAAACATCCTACCACAGTAATATTTGTGCACCCATGTTTATAGCAAACCAATTTGTAATAGCCAGATCTTGGAAACAACCCAAGTGCCCATCAATCAAAGAATGGATAAAATAGATGTGGTATTTTTATACAATGGAGTACTACTTAGCTATCAAGAAAGATTGCATTGAAACTTTTATAAGTAAATGGACATGATCTAAGAGACTTTTTGATAAGAATGGTCTCTCTTCAAAATTGGGTTTGGAGAAATAGTGGGTGTTTTCTCTGTTTTGATCAAATTGTGATTAAATTTACTGTTTTTTTCTGTCATTTGTTATTTATGTCCAATATGACTAATTGTATCAAGATACACTGCAATTTAGTCCTGAGGTTCAAGTTTCTGGGCTTGGACTTTGTTACGCTTTCAGTTCATTCTAAGAGATTATATTTTCTTCTCTATGCCCTTTTTACCATGGTGGTTTATGTTCCTATTTTCACAATGTCTTTATTATTTATATTCTGTTATTTTGAGCAATATATAAAGTGTTTGAGGGAAGAAATTGTGTTTAGTTCTTTTTTTTTTTTTTTTTTTTTTTTCCAAAGCTAACACTTAGTTCTGGTGCAAGCAAATCATTTTTAAATACTGAATAAATAACTGGTAATTTTGTGGGTTGAATAATGAATATCTTCATTTAACTGACAATTTATGCATAAGTTCATGTAAGCCACATCTCTCCCAGTGTGAATAAACATTCTGTAAGAACAGAGCATAACCATTTCCAGTGAAAATGTAAACAAATACACCAAAATCCCAAAGAGTACCTGGACCAAAAGCAGAGAGCTAGAAGATTTACATCAGAGTCATCCAAAAAATCAATAAAAAAACTTTGATTAAAAGCAGGTTAGAAAAACAACACATCAAAACCTATTTGTATGAGCTACACTTCTCTATTTCTCAGGCAGTGTAGTGTGCCTTCCTTTAAGTAAAACAAAAAAGAAAAGTACAAGAAATGATAACATTATCATGTGTCTATTGCAAGTAAAATTTAGCAAAAAATGTTGGAATTATGAGACCAAAGAGCTAGAAATTGTGAGTGATTTAATAAAGCAAACACATATAATTCAACACTAAAATATTAGCATATGCTTTGCATATACATGTAATGGGCTATTGGCCCAGGACTTATCAAATAAATTGGTGGACAGCAAATGGCTAAAATAAAAAAGTAGAGCAATTTTAAGGGCTCCAGGAAGCTCAAAACCCAATAACAAAATTCACAATTCTCTGGGGTTTAGATAAAGAACTTCTACAGGCAGTCTAGATATATTTGATTTTCAAACAAAGGAAGGGGATACTGAGGCAAGTGCGGGAACTGAGCAGGAACTTGGGAGTCACTCGAAAGACTTCTCCAAGCAGTAAGTTTATCCACTGAAAAGAACTGTTTAATTTCACAGGTTGGCAGCTTTATGGCTCTGGAATAGGAGGTGCAGCAGACCCTGTCCTTGGCCGCCTCAGCTCTGGTGTTATCTTAACCTCAGAGCACCATCCGTATGCTCCCTTCCAAAAGAGCCAGACGTTTCTGTGCTCAGTAGCTTAACCCTTTATAGCAGAAAATCCAACATGCACCATAACTTAATTTACATGACAATTACATGCATATTACATAGACAAAGTGAAATTACCTTGAGAAGAGTGTATCAGTAATAACACATACATAGTCACAATTTTCCATTAGCATTAAAATAAAATATTGCAGAAAGAATTGCACCAGTTTTCTTCCAAATTATGTAAAAATAGCAGATATAAATGAAAACAATTTAAATTCAAACCTACGGAGAAAGGTGTATAATCTAGTTAGTTTTCACAATTTAATAGTTGAATACCTATTCTAATATTAAAGGAATAACATAAAGGAATGTAGTAAACAATGTAACCAAATATATTAATCTCTAAGGAAGGAAATAGCCACATTAAGGGAAACCCTCATTAATTGAAACACTGTCATGCTTGAAATACACTTGAAATCCTTCAAACTGTGTTATATGTTAAGTAAGACATTTACTGAAGCTCATTCTTTTTTTAGATATATGAATTAAAAGTATAGAAATAAAGGTATAGCTAGATGGATTCTTTTCTAAAGAAAGTCTAAGGTTTTATATATTCAGGTTCAGAATTTCTTGGATACTTGTAAACATGATAATCATATGGTTCTAAATGACTCTATAGTGCCTTTTCAAAATAATTGTAAGAATGATCTATTCTTTAGTTTTTTCTTTTCATCACTTTACTTGAAACAAATTAATTTCCCTGATTTTATATTAATGCTAGCTCCCTTTCAAAGGCACTAAAAAGATAGGCTTCTAAAAAATAAAACCAAAATTTACCAAGTACCTCACTCTACACAGATTTGACTTCTCTTTAAATGTATGCAAACAAAAATTATAATAATTCACAAATATCACATTTTTCTTGTACAGGAATATTATTTGATTCCTTCATTTCATATAACCATAGGTAGATTAGAAAAAGGGGAAGAAATTCCTTTCTGTAGTATTTCCTTCTAGAGTTATGAGAGAAGATATAATACACATAATGTGTGTCTAAAAAATTTGACGATTTCTTTAAACTAGAAAAGAATGATATCTGCATTATGGACATTTGCTTATTTTATTTGTGTTGCCATAAAATTATTTGGATATATTTGAGGCAGGTAATATATTTCTCAGGGCTTGAGAGGATAGGGAGTTCAACGGCAGGTCATAAAAATATTCATTATCCAGTGAGGGTCTCGCTTCTGCTTCCAACATAGACCCCTGAATAGAAGCCCCTCCAGGGAAAGAATCACACTGTCCTCACATGAGAAGGAGAATAGGGTCATTGTCTTGTTGAGTTCTTTTATAAGGGCCCTTGATGTCATTTGTGAGGGGAGTCCACATAGATTGAGTATCTCATAAAAGCGTCATCACTTAAAAGAACATTGGCAATACCTAAATTTTGGAAAAGAAACATCGAATGCCTGCCATAGAAAATTGGTTCAAAGCCGGGCGTGGTGGCGCATGCCTTTAATCCCAGCACTCGGGAGGTTGAGGTAGGCGGAGCGTTGTGAGTTCGAGGCCGGCTTGGGCTAAAACGCGAGCGCACGGCTGGCCTGAGCTACGTAGTGCGACCCTGCCCCAAAAACCCAGGGCCGGGATGCTTTAAGCGCCTGCCCTGGCAGGCGCAAGGTTTTGAGTTCAATCCCCGGTGCCGCAAAAAAAAAAAAAAAAAAAAAAAAAAAAGGTTCATGTATATATGTGTATATATATATATATATATACACACACACACATATATAAATGCAAAAGAGAGCATATATACAAAATCTTTTTTTTGCAGCATTGAAGAATATGCCCACATATATACCTTTGGCAAACAATAATCCCCCTTGATAGTTTGTCAAGAAGTTGCCCATAGCCAGGTGTGGTAGAACACGCCTTTAATCCCAGCACTCGGGAGGCTGAGGTAGGAGGAGTGTCGTGAATTTGAGGCCGGCTTGGGCTACAAGGCAAGCGCAAGGCCAGCCTAAGCTACATAGTGCGACCCTGCCACAAAAAAAAAACTAGGGCTGGGAGTTTGGCTCAGCAGCTAAAGTGCCTGTCTGGCAGGTGAGAGTTTGTGAGTTTGACCCCTGGTGCCACACAAAAAAAGGAAAGAAGTTGCCCATGATTTTTTAGTGTAAGATATAAAAGAAAAATATTTGATAGTTTGCTGATTTTATGATGAACAACAAACGTATCAGAAAAAGCCTTTTAGAGTACCACATTGCCAATAAATTGGTCAGATGCTGCAGTCCACAGTGTGCATCAACAATTTCCCACAACTCTACGTGTTTTGTGTAAAAAATACTTCCAATTTTGTTTGTCATTTTTTGTTCTTCATTTCTCAATTTTATTTAAATATTCATGATAAAAATCAATTTTCAGATATATGATTCAAAAATATTTCAAACAATTTTGTATCTTATTTTAATGTCTTGAGGATATAGTTTTATTTACAAAGGTTTAAAGTTTAGTGGAGGCATGTGCCATCCCACAGCTCTTGTGCAGACCCCGCCGCCCAGCAGGGTTGCTCCCAGCACTGTAGGCCTGGGACTTGCCCGGGCCTGCCCCGCAGGCATAGCTGCTGGGCCGAGCTTGCAGACAAAACCAGGGTTGGGTCCGCGTCTCAAGCGGTGCCCAGCATAGCTCCCTGGGACCGGGAGGCCTTGGCCCCCACCCAGTTAAGGAGGAGGTTCCACCTGCATGCCCCGGGAGGCTGCCCTTCCTTGCTGCGCACGGGACCCAGCCTACTGGGTCCCACGATCCTGCACACCGCAAGAATCAGCACAAACCTCAGGGAAAGGCCAGCCAGCCTCACAGGACACAGAGCTACATAGATTCCAGAAGAAAATGACAAAACGAAAGACCAAGAGGCAGTCTCAGTCCCCCAGCCCACAAAGAACAAACCCAAGAGATACTGAAATGGAAGACAGTGGGAGTCACACAAATGGACTTTCTGAAATGATAGAAAATGCAATAAAGAAACAGCTTGATGAAGCTAT
>RJWM01043375.1:0-13815 GCA_004363535.1 Dasyprocta punctata
AAAAAAAAAAAAAAAAAAAAAGAAGAGCAGGTGAGGTGTAGCCACATCTGGCCAGCTGTCCACACTTCCCGCACAAGGCGCTTAGCAGGTTTCCTCTCTGTGCCCTGGTCCTGCTTTCCTAACCCCAAAAACCTCATCCTTGAGAGGCCGTGCTCAGTGGCCCCAGTTCCTAAGCTGCTGCTGAAGGAGAGCCCCCTCGGGCGCCCAGGTAAAGGGTGCTATTCTGTACGTTCAGGGCGAGTACAGGACTCTGCCTTCCCAGGGGACGCTCAGTGTCACTGTGACGCGCACAGTGCTGTCCCTCTCCATGGGCCATGGGCGGAGGCCGGAGCAGCTGCAGCCCCCCTGCTCCCCAAGGCCAGGTCCCTGTGTCACGTGTGGGGAGCGCAGGTGACAGGCTCTAGGCCTCAGCGGGTCCTGTGGGGGAGGGTTCCCAGCCAGTGCCAGGCTCTGAATAGTGGACAAGTTGGAGCTGCAGGGGCGCCCATGGCATGGCGGTGGGACACGTCAGCCCCCAGGAGTGAAGTCTGTTCCGTGTGGGAGGTGGTGGGGGAGCACTGTTGGCCCCCGGGGACACAGCTGTGGGAAGAAAGGCCCAGGGCGATCCTCGTGTCCTCCTGGACTTCTCATGTTTCTCACGTGGAGAAAGCGCCTCACTCTGCGAAGAGCTGGAATGCTCTTCCCGCGTGGCCTTGGAGATTGGCTGGCTCAGGGAAGCTCCTCTAACTCACGGCGGGCAACGACTCTTCAGCAGCTGCTGCGTCTGTCCAGCTTGGCTACCTCGCCAGGAGACAGCGATGCCCACAGCTTGCTTTCCACTGTGACAAGACAGCTCTAGCACACTGGCCAATGCACAGACCACTATGCTAAACACCTAAATCTACACGAGGAGCAGCGTTTTTCTGATATTTGGAAGCCTTCTGTTTTCAGAGTCATCCGTGATTTAGTGACTCTTTGAGGAGATCGAGGGTCTGGGGGCTCAGAGGTGACCAATGAGGGTGGGGGGCTGGGAGCCCTACAAGCAGAAAGGGCAAGGGCCTGAGGCCTCTGGGAAGGCACAACCAAGGTGGAACGTCCAGGTTGTGGGAAGGGGACCGGATGGACTGAGGATACTAGTGTCCCACACCTTCCTGGCCTGCATGGTCAAGGTAGCAAGTGCTGTGGAAAGGTCACCTAAGGCTGGGCATGGTGGCACATGCCTGTAATTCCAGCTCTCAAGAGACTGAGGCAGGAGGATCGCCCTAAGTTTGAGACCACCCTGGGCTGCATAATGAGACCCTGACTCAAAAACCTCCCCCCAAAAAAAGAACAAGAAGAAGACGAAGAAGAAGAAAAAGGAAAGGTGACCTAAATCCAGGAGTCAGGCAGATGAGTCAGGCAGACAGTGGCGGTGCGTCCTTGCCAAGCCGTCGCGTCTGCACGCGGGCCTGCAGGGAGTTATTTATATTCCGTTCTCTCGGGGACCATGCCCTTGCTCTGATCTCTCCCTCTCATGCAGCAGGACCCAGATTCTCGGGTTCATGGGTTAACTTGCAAAGTTTCGCCTGGGAGAGAAAAACATTTTCTGTCTGTTAGCAAGAGCCCCAGGGGTGTGGTTTCATGCCCTGGAGGACATTTGCCAGTGTCCATCTCCTCCAGGGCGCCGGTCGCAATGCTGCTCTTTGCTTGGGTCCTCCTCCGGTGCTTCCGCAGCCAGTTTCTTGTCCTGCATCCAGTACCGTGCTGACCCACGCCGTCATTTAGATGTGCATTCACTCTGTGTTCGTGGGAGAGAGAATTTTTAACTGAAAATTATGTTTTGATATCCTCCTCCCCTCCTTTTTCTGCATTCCTGGAGTTGAACCCAAAGTCTTTGCACCAAGCTACATCCCCAGCCCATTTTTTATTCTTTTTTTAAATTTAAAGCTCTCACTAAGTTGTTAAATGGCCCAGGCTAGGGCTCGAATCTGTGGTCCTCCCGCCTTAACCCCTCAGAGTGCTGGGCTCACAGGTGTGCGCCACCACGCCTGGCCGACCCGCTCTGCGTGACCTTCCCATCTGCGTGCACGCTGTCCTCTCCCCTGCCCCTCCGCAAACTCTAGGGATCGCTCTTTCCCTTTCATTGCTACCTGCTCAGCCTCCCCAGGACAGAGGACGTGGGGTCCTTGTTTTCCTGAGCCCTGAGACTCTGTCAGAAGCCCAGGGAAGCCCAGGCCCCCAGGTCCATCTTCCTTCCCAGCTCCGATGTGCGGACCCTGAGGCTCTCACCCATAGTGATAGCCCCTTCGTCCTGCTTCTTTCGATTTTGGGTTTGGGGTTTCTGAGGCACATCCTGGGAACTCAAAACACACCCCACAATGTGCCTGTCAGCAGGGAGCATGCTCATGCTGCATTCAGTAAAGGGAGAAAGCAGAGAAAAAATAAAATGGAAGAAAATATATCTGGATGTCCAGAGGTTTTCTCCGAATGGAAGACCGAAGCGTGATTTCTCCTATCTTTGCACATCCGCATTTCCCTGTTAGGCAAAGCTCAGGGGTCACGTGGTGATTCACTACCTGTGCTTCAGCCTACGTGGGTTAAATCTGCATCCTTTGCACTTCCACCTTTGGGACCTTGGGCAGTGTCTTGGCTTCTCTGGAACCATTTCTTCATCTGTGCAACAGGGCTAATGTCTCTTCTGTAGAATCGCTGTAAAAATGAAGGATCATGTATGTGGCACCTACTATAGTATCTGGCATGAGATAAGCCATCGAGGTTAGTCTCAGTGGGACGATCAATAACTTTGAAAAGAGATAAATGGTTAGAGTTGATCCCGTGTGCACATACGAGCATCCTGTGTATGAGCGTAGACGCATGTGCATGCACGTCTGCTGTGCTGGGAGCACAAAACCAGTGGGGTTTTTTTCCCTGAAAAAAATATCATAACTTGCTTTTACACCTTTTAAGAGCTGTTTGTGCCAGACACATTCTCCTGCCTTCCTAAATCTTTGGCAAATCTAAGACAGTGACTTTCCTCCGAGGGATCGAGAAATCTGCAGCCCTCTGGCTCCTCAGTGTTCCCGAGCAAGGACTCAGGCAAGAGTGAGAAGCTAAAGGCAACAGAACAATTGACCTGGTGTTTTGTTTTGTTTTGTTGGTTTTTTCTTTATTGCAGACGTTTTGTACTTTGCTGGAACACACGATTGTTCATTATCGTAAGACAAGATATTTCCTCTGGTTTGCTTTGCTGCCAGCACAAACGCTGGCTTTTGCCCAAACACCCAGCCTAGCCCCGTGCTTAGGGAGGACAGGCAGGAGGTCTGCTGTGTGTTCAGAATGAGTCTGGACGTGAAAATTGTGCTGGGGGTGGGGTGTCCTTGTCCCAGCAGTGCTGGCTGACTGAGGAGGTCGGGCTCCTGGCTCTGTGGGGTCTGCAGAGCTGGGCTCATAGCTAGCTCCACTGCAGAGGGCAAGGCTGAGCCAGAGCCAGAGCTGGCCACTTACACAGCTGGCATCAGGGCTGGCATGGAACGGGCACATTGTAAGCCTTAGATGAAAAGATGGACAGATGGATGGATGGACAGATGGATGGACAGACAAATGTGTGGGTCTAATGCTCTGTCTGTTGCTCCAAGCCACCTGCAGATCATATAAGCTGTCAGTTCTCTGCTCAGTTGTCAGAAAACTCTGGGGACAGTTTGGTTGAGAGACATTTTTGGGTCAATGTCAGGGTCACTCGAGTGTAGTCTGGATGTGCAGTGAGGTGAGACCTTACTGAACTGTGAAGGTGGAACTCGTTGAACAGAACAAAACGAAAGCAAAAATCACACACAGAGTATGTCATGCAATCTTGTTTGGGTTCAAAAAACATATGTCTGTGTACAAACTCAAATGCTGGTTCTCCAGAAACACTGTCCACACAAGCAACTAAGACAGGGCTGGGCGTGTAGCTCTCTTGCAATTATTTTCTTCCAAATAGTTTTCCATAATGAGTACGAGCTGCTGAGAGTCTGAGCTAATTTAACAAAATTAGTGGTGGTGTGTAAACAACAGGAAGTCGTCTCCCTTAGCTCCGGAGGCTGAAGTTTGGCATCAGGGTGCAGGCACAGCCGGGCTCTGAGGTCAGAAGCCACCAGCTTCTCGTGCGTCCTCATACGGCAGAGAGAGACCAAGACCAACACCATCCTGCGAGGGGTTAGGGTTTCAACCTATACATCTGGAGGGCAGCACGCGCCTTCAGTCCCTGACAACTGTTTTCACATATGCACACAAATCTAAACACATACTTCCGCCTAAACAAATAATCCCTGTTTCCGTCTCACTGTGGGTATTCCCAGACCCATGTGGTAGTAATGGGTCCTTTCATCCTGAACAACAATCCTGATAAAGGATGTCTCACATTCCCTTCATGCAGCAAGGAAACGGAAGCTCAGAGACATCAAGAAACTCATCCAAGGTCACACAGCAGCAAGGGAAGTGTGATTTGAACACAGGCACTGCGAGCCCGTGCCCTTAAATTCCTTGCTGTGCTGCTCCTTTCTTACAAAGATACCAAAATGAACGTGGATGCATTCTGGCCATTTCCAAGGTGCATTCGCGTTTCCCAAGTGTAAAGGGAAGGACGTCAGCTGCTGATGGAGACAGAGGTGCCCAGTGATTCCGATTCCCGCCTGGCTTACACCGTGGGGCTGAGAAGGTGCAGAGGGGACAGCACCTGTTGAGAGGGGCCTTGGGGAGACCCTGGAAACGAGGGCTGGGGGATCATCACAGAAATCACACAGCTGAGGTGGACCCCATATCCTCCTAGGTTCACACGGCCATCTCTTCTGACCCTAATCCCCCGGGCTCCCAGGCTGTCTGTCCTTTGTCATCTCTGGGCCTCAGGTCAGCCACTGGCTACCCTCGTGGCCCTGGTGTCCTGTGGGGTCCCCACACCAGCCAGCATTGTGGTGTTGCACAGTGCCTTGGGGACCCCCTCTGTGGGCCCTGGGTGCCAGCAATGACAAAAGGCAGAAGTCTCAGCCGGAGGCAAGATGCTGGTGCCAGGCCTAGTGGTGCATGTCTGTTATCCCTGCACTTGGGAGGCTGAGGCAGGAGTATCGCAGTGAGTTTGAGGTCAGCCTGGGCTACATAGCAAGAACCTATCTCAGAAAAAAAAAAAAAAAGATGCTGATGAGTCACTAGCCCTGTGCCCAGCCCCACCCAGACTGGCCCAGCAAGTTCAGGGTTCCCACTTTGGTGCCTCAAGAGTGTCCAGAAGGCTGCTGGGCAGAAGAGCTACCATGCCAGCACCCGGCCAGTCCCTGGCTGTGACTCCAAATCCCTTTTCAGAGAGGCGGCCCCTGTGGTTCTGTCCTCTAAGCTGGGGGCCCACAACCACCAGCTGCCGTCCACCCTGCTGGGAGTTTAATTGCTTTCAGTCATCACCTTCCTCAGACGACAGGCCTGCGGGGTTTTGAAGATGAAAGTATGAAGATAAATTAATTATTTAAGGCAATGGTTTGAACTGGGGTAAACTGAACTTAGACTAAAAACCAAGAGGTCCAAAGCAATGATAATTGGCAGCAGCCATACTCTGCAAAAGATGCAAACAGCTGACGTCTGCACCGTGCACTGCGTCTCACACACTTCGCGATGTTCCACTCTCTCCTGGCTGGGCTGTGTCACTCAAGCCTCATACATAATGACACCTAGGCACAGGGAGGTTGGGTGCCTTGCCTAGGGTCACACAGCTCCCAAAGACTGGAGCAGGAATTCGAGCCTGAATCTGTGTGACTTTCAAAGACTTCTGGGGCCTGTTCAACAGAATGACATACTGGTTCCTGGAGAAAGCACTCACTGAGGCACGCTGGAATTTGGACTTTTCTTAATCGTGATTATTGATTGAGGCTAAGACACAACCACATGCAAAGGTATTTAGAAAGAAAAATAAGTCCCAGCGGGGACACTTAAAGCTCTCAGGAATTACACAGAGGGCTCATCATTGCCGTGGGCAGGGTCTGGGCTATTAGTCATGAAATCAATTGATGGCCACACTAAGGCAACCTGGTGGGCACCACGCAAGGCTGGTCCCTGCGCGGGGGAGAAGCCAGGCTTCCGTCTGGGCTCTGCGCCATAAGCCTGATCGTCTTACAGCTCAATGTTATTCAATGACCAGGGACTGTACAGAACCAACTGGGCCTCCCCCCGGGGGGACCCCAGCTGGGAAGGGTCCTGATCGTGCCTCCTCTCCAGGCCCATGGTGCAGGGACCCCACCACGTGCCTCCTGAGATTGCATGAGCCATCTGCAGATATCGCCACTGTAACTGCCGTGGCCAGGGGTGGTGGGTGAGAGTGGCCCCCGAGGGATCCGCCTTGGGGCACTGATGCTGGTGGTGTCCTCTGAGTCCAAAGGCAGAAGAGACCCAAGCCCTAGCTCAAGGCCGTTTGACAGGACATGCTCCTTCTTACCTAGCCTCTTCCCAGGCCTTCAACTGATGAGATGAGGCCCACGCAGCTGCTTTTCTGTCTCACAACTCAAATGTTAATCTCATCCGGAAACACCCCACAGGCACACCAAGAATCATGTTTGACCAGATATCTGAGCACCCCATAACTCAGTGGAATTGCTACACATCTTTAGCTGCCATACTATAGAATACTACACAGCTGTTAAAAATAGCATGGTAGTCTTCATCCACAACAGTAATGGAAGGATCTTCCTATTCAGTGAAGGAAGCAAGGTACAGACCAGTGTTTCCAGTTAACTCCCTTCTGCTTTAGAATTTGAGCTGGAGTGGCTTTGTGTGAAGTGTCAGTGAGCAGGATCTGCATGCAGACGCTTCAGGGAGGCTGACGCTTCAGGGAGGATCAGAGAGCAAGTGTGCATTGCCCCAGCGTCTTGACCTGGGCAGCCTTTGTGGCTTTACTTGCACACTTCCGGTTCTTTCCTGTGACCTGGGTCCACAGGGGCAGTGAGACACTCAGAGAGAAGCCAGGCCCTTGGGCTCCTGGGTGACAGCAGGGAGAAGCGGAGGCAGAGCCAGCTCCCGCTGTGCCCATGCCAGACCTAACTGTGCCCAGAAGGCCAGTGGAGTCTGGGAAATCAGGCCAGGTCCTGGTGTTTGGCCGACCTGCGCACCTGATAGAGCTCTTGTGCCTCGGTCTTTCCTCTGAGAAATGGGTTCACATCTTGTCTCTGCACTGATGAGCATCCATGTGCTGGGTGTGGCACCTGTGGGCCCTGTGCTCTTCTCATCTTGCTTCTTGGGCTCTCTTTGGAGAAGTAAGAAGGGCAGGCAGGGGTCAAATTGGGTAGGGGTCCAGGGGAGAGGGACCGAGGAGGAAGACCCTCTGGCAGTTCGAGGGTACAGAAGCTATTGGCCTCAGAGCAAAGCCACACATGTGGTCTCCCACTCACCAAGCCTGCCTTCCAGAAAGACACCTGTGGGGACAGTGGCTTTGGCAGAGTGGCTGTCTAGAATTCACATTCCCTAAAGCCACAGCCATCAAATTGGTGGGGTTGGAAAGGTGGCTGGGAGACTTATCTGTGCACTCATGAGTGTGTGCATGTGTGTGCACAGGAGTACCTGGATGTTTTAAGGACACGAGAATAGTTCATGCTCAGGAGTGGGATCCTAAAAATCTGGTTTCTCATTTCAGCACAGCTGCCCAATGGCGCTGACGTCCTGGGTCAGTTGCTCGTCTTCTCTGACTGTCAGCTTCCCTGTCTGTAAAGCGGACTCGGTGTGAGTTACCTGTAGGTTTCTGGTCCTGAAGCTGCCCTTGGCACCCATAAATCTTGACCCATCACACAGGGATGGAACATCATCACCAGTGAATCGAGAGCCACTCACACACAGATAGCAGCAGGGTGGGCATGGTGGGCAACGGGGAGGGGGCCATGTGCAGCATCCGCAGGGCCAGCGGGGACACACAGCTCCAGATCTTCCTCATTGGAAATTCAGATTTTTAAACAAAATGTTGCAATTAAAACAACACTGAGATTCCATCTCACCCCAGAAAGAATGATCATCATCAAGAAATCAACCAGTAACAAATGCTAGTGGGGCTGTGGGGAAAAAGGAGCCCTTCTCTGCTGTTGTTGGGAGTGTAGACCGGTGCAACCACTACAGAAATCAGTGTGGAGGTTCCTCAAAAAACTGGGACTAGAGGTTCCAATCCACCCAGCTATTACCCTCCTTGGTATCTTCCTAAAAGAATTAAAAGCATCCTACCTCAGTGATATATGAAGCACAGTCTGTGACAGCTAAATCCTGGAAACAACCCAAATGCCCATCAACTGTTGAATAGGTAAAGAAGATGTGGGGTGTTTTTTTTTTTTTGATACAGTGGAGTACTACTCTGCCATAAAGCTCAAGACTTTTCTAGGTAAATGGATGTACCTTGAGACCATACTCTTAAGTGAAATAAATAGAAATAAACATGTGTAAATATCACATTGTTTCTCTGGTGTGAGAAACTGAAAGTGTAAATAAGGACCAAAATATATCATAGATACTGTGAAATGGGAAGAAAATGTTCAAATGGGAAGGGGAACTAGGGAGAGCAGTGAGGAAAAGGAAGGAAGTGAAAACAAAAAAAGAGAAAAGAAGGAAGAAATGGAAACAAAGCTTTTGTAAATAAGGAGGGGAAGAGGGGTTGAAAGGAGGGAAGGAGAATGGGAAAAAAAGAAGAATCAAGGGCCATGCTGGGACTGGGAGGAGCCCACCAAGAAGCCAACTAGCCAGCCTTTCTGGTAAGCCACACAAGCCACATGGGGCCCAGGAAGAGAGAAGCCAGTTCACCCTTCCTGTGAGCTGACTGGCACACAGACCGAGAATCAAGAAGCTCTCCTCCCCTGCATAAGGAACTGGCTGGTTCGGAGGACAGGCTGAGTTGATTGCAACTGAGGTACAAAAAACAGCTGAATGCTTGTTGTTTGGTTGACTTTGCAGGCCTGGGACTGTGGTTTGAACATCTATCGGGAGGATGACAGTATGTAATATAGCAACTATGGGGGATTTTCTTTTCTCTTGTTTTTGAAATCAAATACTGTTTTCACTGTTTTGTTTTGCTCCAATTAATTGTTTTTGCTTTATTCAATGGTCTGCTTTGATTAGTTTTACTCTGTTTTGTTTGGTTTGATTTTGCTATATCTGATGGAATGGACAACTATTGTGAAGATAACAAGATATACATGGTAGTCATTGTTATTTTCCTATTATCCTGCTTCGAAGTTCTGCACCAATTTCACCAATTTGGATTGGCTTTATTCTGTTTTGTTTTGTTGGGTTTTATTATCTTTAAAATTTTTTAAAAATTTTAAAAAAGAAGAATCAAGTTATATCATGTACAGGTACACATTCCCTATGATGAATTGATCATTATGTATACCTAAAATGTACCAATAAACTTAATTACTTAAAATAAACAATGAAATGTTGCAATTTTTCACTGTTGGCAGCTAATAAACCCAAACAAAATGTTCCGAGCGTCGGACCCAGCCTTGGCCTGCGCTTGCGGGCAGGGAAGCAGCCTCATCCCCAGCCGGCAGCATTCCCAGAGCGGGCTCCCGAGCCAGGCCAGCTTTCATTCCAACACCATTTCCATTTTTCTTACTGTGTTCTTTCAACACGCAGACCGGCATTACGGTCCTGACAGCGCTCGGGAGGAGATGGGAAAGGGGTCCACTCCCCAGCGCCCACCTCTTCCGGCACCCTGGATGTGGCACGGCTGTTACACTGTTTGGGGGCTGCTCATCCCTGCCACAGGCTTCAGGGGTGTTGAGAGCCCCTGGAGCCCCTGACTCTTCAAAACCCTGGCAGGCGCCTGCATTTCCACCATGCATGCTGGGAACTCCAACCTCTTTGGACCTGTGCAGAGCCTTGGGTGTGAGACCTCAGCCTGCAATCGGATGTGTTTTCACAGTGCAGAGGAGCTTCAGAGCCAACACGCAAGTGGATGGAAAAATGTGGTATTTACACACACTGCGGTACTACTCTGCCATGAAGCAGGTCAAACGTCTGTCATTTGTAGAATAGATGAACCCCAGACCAAAAATTAAGTGAAATAAATCAGACACACTGGCTTAAATATCACATGGTTTCTTTAATATGAGAAACCCAAAATATAAATACATTAAAGAGAAAATGAAAGATAGATAATAGGAAACAGAAAATAGGAAAATTTGCAAATAGGAAGAGGATCAAGAGGAGGGAAAGGGGACATAAAAATAACTAAGAAAAAAACTAAGATGTGTCATACACTTGTACCAGTTCCCTGCAATGAATGTAATCACTATGCACTGTAAACATATGCTACTGAAAAGTTCTAACATAATTTTAATAAACTGTGGAACAATACCCATAACATAAAGTGGAACAAAAACAGAACATAACATAAACTGATCATTTCTCCATGTCTAAGTCTACAGGGGCGTTAAGCGCATTCACACTGTTGTACGGCCACTGCCACCGTCCACCTCCAGAACAGCTTTCTCCTGTGAGACCGAGACTCTGGCAGCCCCCAACCACCTCCTGTTTCTGCGAATTGACTGCTCTACAGGCCGCATACAGACGAAACCCTCCAGCACGTGTCGGTTTGGGACTGGCTTATTTTGTGTAGCATGTCTTTCAGGGTCGTCCCAGTTGTAGCCCACATCAGCCCTGGCTTCCTTTTCAAGAGCTAATGTGCCGCTGTCTGGACAGACTGCACTTTTTGTCCCTCCACTCATCTCTCAGTGCCCGCTTAGGTGGCTTCTGCCTTTGGGTACTGTGACCAAGCCTGCCATGAACGCGGGTGTACAGGTGGCTGTCTCTGTTTTCCATTCATTGGGGCTCACACCAAAGTGGAATTGCTGCATCACAAAGCGATGCTGTTTTTCTTTTTTCAGGCACAGCCTTATCACGTGAGTGTGTCTCCAATAGTTCATTTATTAGAAATGGAAACCCCAGGGTAACCGTGTTGGAAGACAATGCCTGATAAAAGATGGTTAGATCGGAGGGCTCTGTCTCTTTGATGTACTAATGTCATTACTCCGAGAGTGATTTTGAAGGGCATCAGTCCCACAGGATTTCCCAGAATTTCTTCTGAAAGATGAATAGCCTGTATATTTATTTCCTGTGTGGTTTGCTAATATTTCTTGTCTAGTGATTTATTAAGTGTAATGAACCAGATGTCCCCAGGATTATATCACCCTGGTACCCTAGGGGCTATAAAAGCCTTTGGCTTTAATCCATTTCCCGACTACATCAGACCTGGATGTGCCTGATCTCAGGTAGCCAATTCCTTCTCTTTCTACACTCATATATTAACTGGGCACACGTCCCCCTCCTCAGAATAAAGACTACACTTCCCAGCCTCCCTTGCAGCTGTGCATGACCATGTGACCAAGTTCTGACCAATGGGATGTCAGTGGAAGGTCATTATGCCAGCATCTGGGAATCTACCAGGCTGGCAATGTGTATTTCACACCCCGTTTTCCCCATTCTGTTGTCTGCAGCAGTCACTTTGGACCCTGAAAATGGAGCCAAATGATAGAGGTTAAGCAGGACCCACCCTGAACTGCTAATGTTGGGCTTTTTATGTGAAAATGACCCAAACCACTGTCTGGTTGAAGGCACTAATATTTGAGGTTACTGTTACTCGTTGGCAAACACAGTTTTAACTGATGAGTGACTCACTATATGTTAACCTCTCTCTCTAAACTTGTTAGTCCTCTGACCAACTCTATAAAGCAGAAATTCTCAGCTGTGGGGAGGGAAATTCACCCCTTAGGGGATGCAAAGAGCTGTCTGGAGACAGGTGTGGCCATCCTGGCTGGGGGCGGCATCCTGGCTGGGGGCGGCAGGGTAAACACAGATGCTACCACACATCCTGCAAGCACGGGTGGTCTCACAGTGGAGAACGGCCATTTCTAGCATCCCTAGTATGGAGGTTGAAAAGCCCTAGTTTTTATTTTGTTTCAGTCTCACTGCGAATGAGTAAAGTGAAGCCGAAAGGTGCCTGCAGGGACACGGCCTGTCCGTGGGAGAGGTGGTATCGAAACCCAGTCTTGGCCTGGAAGCAAGGGCTGGCAGGCAGCAGGAGCCAAGGTGTGGGCTGCACGTGGCCACGTCTCCACACATCCTGCTCACTCCTCTCATCAGGCGAGGTCTGATGAGGCTCCCCTGAAGAGGACATGGAGGCCTCATCTCGGCTCTGGGGGGGTTCTTGATGCCCCATCACAGGAAAAAACTTCAGGGTGGGACAATGAGAGGCACAGGCTGACCTGATAGGCAGAGTCAGAAAGTCAGAGGACGAGGAGTCTGCGTGACTAAAGGGCACACGGTTCCGACGGAGGTGATCCAACTGGTGCATTCACAAAAGAACGATGCCAGGTTTTACGGAGGGGCTGAGGGGCCCAGGATCCAAGTCGCCATTACCTTGTTTCTGGTTTTGCAGGGTGGCTCCAAAGAAGTTCTTTCCCTTAATCCATGAGGTGCTTGTCTTTGCTGGGCACAGCCTTGGGCCTGTGGAGACGCAGCTGGAATCCAAGGTGACCGTAGGCTTAGAGACTCCTAGGTGCTCATTGGTAGTTGAATGTTGCTGTAAATCTCTTATCCTGGTGTCCCCAGTTTGGGAGATGAGATAAGTTATGTAAATTAGGGCCAGCTTTGAGGCAGACACTCCCTGAATGATTAACCTGACTCTCTGCAGACATAAGCAGACCCAAAATTGTCAGAAGACAATAAAGAAGACAGACGCAAAGTGAAGGTCCAGCTCTGTCCTGCTTTTAGTTACCTGTTGGGCATCTGTACATCCAATGAAGTGTCACATTTTTTAAAAAAAAAAATTTTTATTGGTGCCTGGAATCAAACTCATGAACTCACACTTGCCAGGCAGGTGCTATGCCACTGAGCTATATCCCCAGCCCCATGAATCACATTTTTTTAAAAACAAAAACAGTTTTTAAGTGACTGTCTTGGAAGAAAACACAAGTCATGCTTGCAATGAGTAATAGGTTAAGGCCCAGGAGTTTGTTTGTCCTCTGTCCCTGCAGGGCTGTCTGTCCCATTTCTACTCATTTTGAGGCATCTGTGAGGCTCTGGAGATCCTGGCTCAACCACTCACCCATGATGACCTCGAGTGGTTACATTCCCTCTCAGAACCCCAGTTTCTTCTGCTCCACAGATAGTGGGGTGACAGCACTGGTGAGCCCAGCAAGGCACATCCATGGTACGACACCATGGAGATATGGTGGACATCACCCAAATGGACCTGGGCTGCAAGGTCCCCAAGACCCTGCTGTCCAGGTTTGGCCCTTTGGTCACAGATCGTGGGCAATGGGAGAGGACCATGGGGGCTGGCATGGGGTCCTGAGGGTCTAAGAGGAGAGGCTGTTGGCTAATTGGCTGGGACAGACTCTCTCACCTGTGTGGCCAAGATAGCCATTTTGGTACACATGGGCCACACATCAGCTCGAGCAGAGGGTGCTTGGGTGGGGAAGGAGCAAGCCTGCAGTGCTAGTCCCCTGTGACTCCCAACTCACCAAGCTCATTCTGGCTTTGCAGAAATTAAACACAGCCACAGCAAAGCTGAGCTGGGCAGGAAGGGGAAGTGTAAAAGGTGATGAGGCTGAACACCTGCCTGCCTCAGCCCACAGTTTCGTGGAGCTGGAGTATCATTTTTCTCCATTTTCCAGTAGAGGAAACCAAGGCCCAGAGACACTGAGTACTGCTTTCAGGATTTGCTGCTGGTAAGTGAACTGAGGAATTTATTTCCACAGCCACCCCACCAGAAGGCAGATGAGTGGGATTTGGGGTTCCCCATCCACGCCCGATTTGCAAAGCTGGGCAACTGTCAACCCTCGGAAACGAAAAGTGGGAGGAGGAATC
>RJWM01043376.1:0-13846 GCA_004363535.1 Dasyprocta punctata
ATATAGAAAGGTTTAGAGATGCTGGCTGCAGAAGCAGTCCTAGAATGCTGTGAGTCAAGCTTGATAGGAGATTCTGGTCAGAACTTAGAAGATCAGAATACTGACTGCAATGCAGCTGGGAAAGGGCAGGCTCGAGAAGTTGTTCTTTTTTCTTTTTTTTTTTTTAGCGAAGAAAAAAAAAGACATATATAACAAAGACAACAAGCAAAAGAGACAAACAAATGACTAGAGTAAATACACAACAGCAACACTGCAGGTTTACAAAACCGGATGATAGAAACTTGACAATGGTTGTAATATTGTGTATTGTTATCTTTAAAATGGTTGCTTACATTAACAGATATAGACATGTAAAATTGATCTAATCATATAAGTATTGTTCTTTCTCAATATCAAATACATTCAGCAGTGTGTTCATTTTAGTTATCTTACATATACATACATACAGGTTTATATCTTTTCCTCTTTCCTTTTCTCCTTCCGTCTTTTCCCTTCCCAATTACTTTTGCTCTTTGAGCTGTTTTTTACCCTTACATAGTATTTATTACAGATTTTGGATCATATATACTTTTCCGTTTCTTACACTAGGGAGACAATACGATATTTACACATGTGGATTTGATTTGTCTCACTTATGAGTATGGTCTCAAGTCGTGACCATTTACTTACAAAAGTCTCAATGCAATCTTTCTTAATAGCTGAGTAGTACTCCATTGTATAAAAATACCACGTCTTTTTTATCCATTCTTTGATTGATGGGCACTTGGGTTGTTTCCAAGATCTGGCTACTACAAATTGGGTTGCTATGAACATGGGTGCACAGATGTCACTGTGGTATGATGTTTTCAATTCTTCTGGGAAAATGCCCAGAAGAGGGATAGCTGGGTTGAATGGGATCTCTAATCCTAGCTTCTTGAGGAATCTCCAGACTGACTTCCACAGTGGTTTCACCAGTCTACACCCCCACCAACAGTGGAGGAGAGTTCCTTTTTCACCACAGCCCTTCCAGCATTTGTTGTTGCTTGATGTTTTAATCTTGGCCATTCTTTCTGGAGTGAGATGGAATCTCAGTGTTATTTTAATTTGCATTTCCCGAATGACCATTGATGTTGAACATTTTTTCATATATTTATTTTCCATTTGTATTTCTTCCTCTGAGAAGTGTGCATTCATCTCAGATGCCCATTTTTAGATTGGGTCCTTGAATTTTAGGGGCCTGATTTCTTTTAATTCTTTATATGTTTTAGATAGAAGTTCTTTGTCTGAGGGACAGTTGGCTAAAATATTTTCCCAATTCATGTTTTTTTTTTCACTCTGTTGAAGATTTCCTTTGACATGCAAAAACCTTTGAGTAAGACGAGATCCCAGGTGTTGATTCTGGGAAGTATTTCTGGTGGAGTTTGATTTTTGTACATGAACTCTCTGCCTACTCCTATGTCATCGAGGTTTTTACCTACTTTGTCTTCCAGCAAGTTTAGTGTCTCTGTTTTAATATTTAGATATGTGATTCATTTTGACTTTACTATACTTCATGTTGAGAAATCTGGATCTAGTTTTAGTTTACAGCATATGGAAAGCCAGTTTTTCCAGCACCACCTATTAAAGAAGCTATCTTTCTTCCAGTATCCATGTTTGGCCCCATTGTCAAAGATGAGGCGGCCGAGTGTGTTTGTAGTTGTGGCTATATCTTCTAATCTATTCCATTGATCTTCAGGTCTGTTTTTATTCCAGTACCATGCTGATTTTGTCACAGTAACTTTGTAATATAATTTCGAGGCTTGGATTGCGATGCTTCCTGCCTTACCTTTGTTGCCCAGAATTGCCTTTGCTATTCTAGGTCTCTTCTGGTTCCTGATGAATTTCAGGAATGCTTTCTCTAGCTCTGTGAGGTATGCAATAGGTATTCTGATGAAATCGCATTAAATCTGTATAAAAATTTTGGGAAAATGGCCATTTTCACGATACTTGTTCTTCCTATCTATGAACAGGGAATATCTTTCCATTTTCTAAAATCCTCTTCGAATTCCTGTTTCAGAGTAATGTAATTTTCACTTTATAGACCTTTTACTGCCTTTTAAAGATTGATTCTTAAGTATTTCAGTTTTTTGGATGCTATAGTGGGGGTGTGGTTTCCTTTATTTCTCTCAGTGAGTTTGGTGTTAGTGTATAAGAATGCTATTGATTTTTGAGTGTTGACCTTGCATCCAGCAACATTACTGAATTTGGTTTTTACATCTAGAAGAATTTGGATTTTTGTGGGTCTTCTATGTAGAGTATCATATCATGTGCAAATAATGATAATTTAACTTCTTCCTTTCCTATTCTTATTCCTTTTATTTCTTTCAGTTGTCTAATTGTTCTGTTTAATGTTTCCAGACCTATATTGAATAGGAGTGGTGATAACGAACATCCTTGTCTTGCTCCTGATTTTATTTTGAAAGTTTTTAGCTTTTCTCCATTTAGTAAGATGTTGGCTATTGGTTTATGATACAGGACTTTTATCAGGTTGAGGTAGAGACCATCTGTTCCAGTTTTCTGTAGGGTTTATTTTTTATCATGAATGAGTGTTGGATTTTGTCAAAAGCTTTTTCTGCATCTATTCAGATGATCATGTGGTTCTTGTCCTTGGCCTTGTTGATATGGTCTATTACATTTATTGATTTGTATATGTTGAACCATCCCTGCATTCCTGGTATGAATCTCACTTGATCATGGTGTATAATCTTCCTGATGACTTGCTGTATTCTATTTGCCAGTATTTAATTGAGGATTTTTGCATCTATGTTCATTAGGGAGATTGGTATGTAATTTTCTTTTTTGATTGAGTCTTTCTATGGTTTTGGTATTAGGGTAATACTCGCTTCTAGAAATGAGTTAGGGAGATTTGCTTTCCTTTCAATTTCACTGAAGTGTTTGAGGAATGTTGGCATTAAGTCTTCCCTAAATTTCTTGTAGAATTCAGCAGTGAATCCATCAGGATCTGGGCTTTTCTTTGTTGGTAAGTTTCTAATTACATTTTCAATTTCATTAGCTGAAATGGGTTATTCAGCAGTTTTACATCTTCTTGATTCAGCTTTGGTAATTCATAGGTTTCTAGGAATCTGTGTATTTCTTCTGTGGTATCATGTCAGGGATTTAGCTCAGTGGCATAAGTGCCTATCTGGCAAGTGAGAGGTTGTGAATTTGAACCCCGGTTCAAAAATATAAATTCTCCTCTGTTATCGAACCAATGGGAGTAAAGGTTTTCAAAGTATGAATTGATGGTCTTCTGTATTTCCACAGTGTCTGTAGTGATTTCACCCTTTTAATTTCTTATTGTATGAACTTGAGGTTTTTCTTTCCTCTTTTTGATAAGATTGGCTAGGGGTTGATCAATTTTATTTTTTCTTTCAAGGAACCAACTCTTCAATCCATTAATTCTTTGTACTGTTTTCTTAGTTTCAATTGCATTAATTTCTCTTCTGATCTTTATAATTTCCTCTCTTCTTTGAGCTTTGGACTTGAGTTGCTCTTCTTTTTCTAGAAGTTTGAGCTGAAGCATTAGGTCGTTTATGTGTTTTTCCATTTTTCTGATGTGGGAGTTTAGTGCTATGAATTTCCCTCTGAGGACTGCTTTCATTGTGTCCCACAGGTTCCAGAAATTTTTATTTGCATTTTTGTTCAATTGTTCATATTATTTATTTTCTCTTTAATTTCTTCCTTGAGCCATTGATTGTTTAGGAGAGTATTATTCAACTTCTATGTTTTTACAGGGTTCTTGTGGGGTTTTTTGTCTTTAATTTCCAATTTTGTTGTGCTATTTTCAGATAACATGCATGGAATTTTTCAGTTCCTTTGCATTTACTCCAGCTTACTCTGTGGGCTAGTATATGATCTATGTTAGAGAATGATCCATGTGCAGCTGAGAAGAATGTGCATTCTGATGCTGGGTGAAACACTTGGTACACATGCACAAGGTTCATTTGTTCACACATTTGATTCAGTTCTGTTACTTCTTTGCTAATTTTTTGTTTGGTTGATCTGTCTCTTTGTGACAATGGAGTGTTAAGTTCTCCCATTATAACTGTATTATTGTTTATTTGGTTTTTCATGTCTATTAAGATTTGTTTTACATAGTTGAGTGCTCCCATATTTGGTGCATATATATTTATGATCGTAATCTCTTCCTTTTCATGTTTTCATGTAGTGACCTTCTTTATCTCTTTTGATCATTCTTGGTTTGAAGTTCACATTGTCTGCAAACAAAATAGCTGCCCCTGTTTTTTTCTGGGTTGCTGTTGCATAGAGTATTGTTTTCCACCCTTTGATCTTTAGTATGTGAGTCTTCTTTTGTGATAAATGTGCTTTTTGTACGCAGCATATTTTTGGATTTTGTTTCTTAACCCACTCTGCCAGTCTGTTTCTTTTTATTAGTGAGTTGAGATTATGTACATTGATTGGTATAACTCAGGTGTACTGATTTATCCCTCTCATGTTATCTTTCTACCATTGGTTTTCTATGTTTTCTGTTTAATTGTTTGCCTTGCTTAGTGGTTTCATTTTGCTGTTGTTCTTAGGATTGTAGTTATCTTTGTCTCTTTCTAGTGTGTTCTTTAGTATTCTTTGTAGTGTTGGCGTAGTGGCCATAAATTTTTTTAGTTGTTCTTTGTCATGAAAATATCTTATTTCTCCATCAATTTTTAAAAATAGTTTTGCAGGATACATCAATCTGGGTTGAAAATTGTTTTCTTTCAGTATTTGAAATACTTCACTGCAAGCTCTTCTTGACTTGAAGGTTTGTGTTGAGAAGTCTGTCATAATTCTGATAGACTTTCCTTCATAGGTGATCTGTTTCTTTTCTCTGACAGTTTTTAGTATTCTGTTCTTGTGCTGAATTTCCAATATCTTAATTATCATGTCTGATGGAGTACTACTCAACTATGAAGAAAGATTGCATTGAGACTTTCATAAATAAATGGACACCACTTGAGACCATACTTATATGTGAGATGAATCAAACTCACATACATAAACACCATATTGTCTCCCTAGTTTAAGAACCTGAAAAAGTATATATGACCCAAAATCTACAATAAATACTGTGTAAGGATAAGAAACTGCTCAAAGAGCCAAAGTAATTGGGATAGGGAAAAGGAGGAAAGAAGGAAGGGAAAAGGAAAAAGACATAAACCTGTATATATGTATATGTAAGATAGCCAAAATCACTATACTGCTGAATGTGTTAGTCACTGAGAAAGAATGGTTAATACTCATATGATTAGATCAATTTTACATGTCTATCTGTTAATGTAAACAACTATGTGGAATGTAATGATACACAATATTGCAACCATTGTTAAGTTCCTATCATCTTGCTTTGTAAACCTATAATGTTAGTGTTTTGGATTTGCTGTTGTCATTTGTTTGTCTCTTTTACTTTTTGTCTTTCTTTTCTGTGTCTTATTTCTCTTAAATAAAAATATTATATGTCTGGGTGAAGTTTTGTTTGATTATGTCTAATTGGGGTTTTGTGTGCCTCACTTGTGTGTATATCAGATTCTCTTCCCATGTTTGGGAAATTTTCCTTTATTATTTCTGTGAATAGTCTTCACAGGTCATTCATATTGACCCCTGCTTTTTCATTGATGCCTATTAACTTTCTATTGTTTCTTTTGGCATCATCTTGCATCTGTTGTATTGTTGTTTCCTGGTTCCTTTTTATTTTTAAGAGATCTTTTCTTTCGTGATTGTAAGCTTTCATGTTGTCTTCAATGCCTGAGATTCTATCTTCAGCAACATTCAAGCGGTTTTGCCAACTTTCCATGGAATTTTTCACTTCCTGAATTTTCCCTTGAATCTGTTTCATGTATTCTATTTGTGTCTTATATTGTTCATTCAAAGTTTCCATCATTTTCTTACGTTCTTCTTTTTTTTGTCTTGATCTTCTTAAGATACACACAGCATTTTTTTATTTAAGAGAAAAAAGATGCAGAAAAGAAAGACAAAAAGCAAAAGAGACAAACAAATGACAACAGCAAATCCAGAACAGTAACATTATAGGTTTACAAAACAAGATGATAGGAATTTGACAATGGTTAGAATATTGCATATCATTACCTTCAACACGATTGTTTACATTAACAGATATACACATGTAAAATTGATCTAATCATATGGCATTAATTGTTCTTTTTCAATAACTAATAGATTTAGCAGCATAGTCATTTTAGCTTTCTTATGTATACATATACAGATTTATGTCTTTTTTCTTTTTTCTTCCTTCTTTCCTCCTTTTCCCTTTCCCAATTACTTTTGCTCTTTGAGCAGTTTCTTATCCTTACACAGTATTTATTGTAGATTTCAAGTCATAGATATTGTTTCAGTTTCTTATTCTAAGGAGACAATACAGTATTTACACATGTGAGTTTGACTTATATCACTTATGAGTAAGGTCTCAAGTCGTGTCCATCTACTTATAAAAGCCTCAATGCAAAATAGCTTAGTAGTACTCCATTGTATAAAAATAATGCATCTTTCATAATGTTTGTCATTTCATTTTTTTATCTGAGAGATTTTTTCTGATCTGACTTCCTCTATAGCATCATGGAGTTGTTTGTTGACTTCAGTTGCTATCATTTCAAAAAGTCCAGTTGTGTGATTCCCAGTGTCTTCCATCTCTGTGTCTCTTGGGTTTGTTCTGAGCAGGCTTGAGGACTGAGACTGTATCTTGCTCTTTTGTTTTCTTTATTTCCTCTGGGACCTGTTTGGCTGTCCAGGCAGCCTCCCAATTGATTGCACTGGAACACTGCATTGGGTACAACTTCAATCCTCCAATATCCCCATTGTTAGCTGGAGCACACCCCCAAACTATGGCACTGGATCCTTGTGCTCTGTGGCCTGTAAGGCTGGCCGTGTGTTCCCCTGATGTAATTTTTGGGTTGCTCTGGGATATTGGGTTGGACAAAGCTTATATCCCCCCTGCAGCTAGCAGGAGCACACCCCTGGAGCTTGTGGCAGGGGCCTAGAACCTGGCCATGTAGAGCTCAGAACTTCTGCAGCCCAGGTGGCTAGTAGTGATGCACCCCTGGACTGTGGCACCACCCGGCCCTTGTGTCTGGATGTGAGGAGCTCACAGCCTCTGGTGCATGGGGCTACACAGGGTGCACCCTTGGTGTATCATGCTGGGGCCTTGCTCCCAGCTGGGTAGAGTTTGCAACCTCCACAAGGTTATTCTTGTCAAAGTCCATACAGAATTAGTGGTTGGACAGGTTCCTCAGCCCATGCCTTCTGAGTGGTTTATCCCAGAGCTTGGCCCCTACTTGGGATATGGTTAGGTTTCCTATAATACCATTGATGAAATCTAAATTGAGATGGGAGTTGTCCTTTCTCCCCCATCACCCTGGAAGTTAAAAGTAGTCATGGAGATTTTGTGGGGAAGGGAACATAATAGAATGCAATGGATTTCCAGTGCTGTTGTAATTTAGATTGGGATTGCATTACATCTGTGGATCAATTTTGGAAATATGATCTTTTATGCTTTATTGGCTCTGCTTATTAGGAGCAGTGGATGTTTTCAAATTTTTTGATGTCCTTTATGATTTACTTTTCAGAGTGCTGTAGTTCTTATTGTAGAAGTCTTTCAATTTCCTTAATTATGTCAATTTCTAAGTATTTTATTTTTCTTGGTGCTATTGTGAATGGTATTTTTTCCCTAATTTGTGTCTCAGTTAGTTCATTATTAGTGTATGGGAATGTTATTGATTTTTCTATGTGGGTTTTGTATTCTGCTACATTACTGAACTTCATGCTTTATTTTGAGAATTTTTGGTTGACTTTTTTTTTTTTTTGGTTTTCTATCTAGAGGATCATGTCATCTAGAAATAACGATAATTTGACTTCTTGCTTTCCTACACACCTGCCTTCTATTTTTCTTGACTAATTCTCTTGCTAATTAAGTTTAAAAATTTATAAGAGCAGACCTATAAACAGCAGTTTTCAGTTTATATCACAATTGAGGGCAAAGGATAGAGGTTCCCCATTTAGTCCTGCAGCTTCATACATATTTACTCCCCCATCATTAAGATACCCCACCTGAGTGCAAGGTGTGTTTTAATCAGTCAGCCTACACTGGGGTGTTATTAGCATCAACACCCATCATTTACATTAGTTTTTAGTCCTGGACTCTATGAGTTTTTGTAAATGTATAACATGTATCTCCTTCCATTACTGTAATATCCAGAAAATTCAGTGTTTTATTTCTGCTATCATTTTCTGATTAATTTGTTGCTCTCTTTTGGAAGCTATTTCAAGTTGCTTTTCTATTTCTGCAAATGGCCCTGGAGTCAGTCATTTCTCTAAAAATGTATAGCTCCATTTAGTGAGAAGTGGTAATTACATTCCAAAATATTGGGGCTACTGTAACTGTGTCTGTGACAGTTTTGTTTTGTTTCTACGTTTTGTAACTGGAAAAAGCACAGAAAATCGAATATATTTGCAAATAATGGCATAGTTTTCAGTCTCTTCATTTTCAGTGATACAAACTAGCTCTGTTCTCTTCCTAAGGTTGAAAAATTCTGATATGTAGCTTATTTCTTTGATATAATTATAATAATCCCATGGCACATACCTTTAATCCCAGAGCTTGGGAGGCTAAGGCAAGAGGATTGCTGTGAGTTTGAGGCCAATATGGGCTACACAGCAAGATCCTGTCTCAGAAAAACAATAAAAAATTATTATAATAATCCATCATGCTCAATTTCAAGCTACTAATCATGTGATAGTCATTTCACAAGTCTTGAATATTCAATAATAGGTTCTAGAGCACACCACTTTGAATGTATCTGTACGTCTGCTTCTATCCACCTACCTATCAATCTCTCCCTCTGGCCTAATACCACTTTCTGTAAAGAAGGAAAGGGTCTTTTTTATGACCTATTCAGTATGCTCACCACTATATAACTTGGCTATTGTACACTTGATCCAGTGGTTAGTGCCACTGAAGAAATTAAGTATAAATGATATTAAATTTTAACTTGTGTAAATTTAAATTTAATTAGCCACAGTGGACAGCAGTGCTCTAAATTTTGTGTATGGTTCAGTATCAGTTCATAGTTCTGTGGTACATGGGAGAACAAGTATAATTAATTGAATTTTTCTATGGTAGCATCAGAGAATTCACGAGCAAATCAGAGCTCTAAGTATTTCAAACACACATTTGTATATTTCCTTTCATTTTGAAACATATGTAGGGATACGCAACATGTTTATTGCAATATTCCAGGTTTAAAAAGGGAATAAAAGCAGCTGACCATATTCACTATTGCAGGATAGTGGAGACTGCTGTCAGGATAAAATCAAGGAGGCTGATGGCACATTTTTAATTGAAAATAATACTTATAGTATGTCATGTTTGTTCACATGAAAAAGAAGGACTGTGTTTTTTGAAACATACTCAAGCATAATGCATATCATATACCTGTATAACACTATCAGTGTGTCTCCATGGAGTCATCCCTACCCGTGACAACTATTCCCCCATGCCTCTGCCTTATCCACATATCACCACTACTTAGTTACTTTTTTTGTTGTTGGGACAAAATACCTGCCGCCAAGACCCTAAAGAAGGTATGGTTTATTTTGGTTCATTTCAGTGGATAGCCAGCTGGCTCCAAAGCAGGATGATGTAGCAGAAATTTATGGCTGAGAAGAGTGGTTGATGACACGTCAGACAGAAAGCAGAGAGTCAGAGAAGGAGCCAGGAAGGAAAATATAATTTTCTGGGTCATACCCAGAGAGACTCTCTTCTCCAACCATGCCTCATTCCCATCAGCAGTTCTGTTATAACACTTCTACAGTCATCTTTCAAAGTCTTGCCTATGATGCATGATGTTTTAGATGGGGCACGTAGACATAAACCGTTACAACTACCCTCTTCCAACCACCATTGTATTTATATGACATCATTTGTAAATATTTCAGAATTTTCTCCAAAGTGTAAGAACTCTTGGAAACATATGACTTCAATGACCTCATCATTTTTCCTAAATTTATACTTTTCATTATTATGATCAAATAATCAGCTTTAAATAAAGGGTCTAATTTCAGTAATTTTAGCCTAACAGAGGACATATACATGGGAGTCAAGGATGATAATTCAATCAGGAAGTATCCTTGCTCTTGTCAAAGATCAGAATTTAATCATTTTATGAGGAGGAAAAAAGGAAAGAATTTCAGAAAGGATGAAAAGTAAGCAAAGAAGGAAAAGGATAAAAAGGATTTTAAAAAGGAGAGATGAGGGAAGGAGCAAATAACAATTCCAAAGGAAAGAGATTTTCTTCCTTCCTGTGCGAGTCTGTGACCACCTTTATTTTGAGTAGAGGCAGAAAATACTTTTCAGTCACTTAGTGTAATTTCTCTGTGTCTTCAGGGTGGGAAAATATCACCATCCTGAAAGGCATTTTAGTGTTTAAAGATGTATTTTCTTGCAAATAGCACTCATTCCTCTCATTTTAGAAAGATAGGAAGCTTCTAGTAGTTGAGTGGAGTAGAATGGATCTTTAGTATATAATTCTCGTAGTGAAATCAGTACAGCAGGATTTCAGTGAACACCACAAAAGTATACTCCCAATTAAGTGCAAGTGAGAATCCCAAACAGACTGCTCTGGTTTTTGTTTCAGTCACATGCTTTCATTTCTTGTGGCACTGGGTTCAATAAGATGAAGGACAAAACTGAGTCTTACATACACATGCTGTTTGAGACAGGACTGAGGAAGTACATTGGCATGATGTTTGCTCTCACAGTCATGAAACTTGCAATCCTCAGAAACCTGCAGAACTTCTCCTTATAACCATGTAAATAACATAGGAGAACCGCAATTTTTAGCAGAACTACGGATTTTTTAGATCTTTTTAAAACAGATGTATCCATATACCAAAACAAAATGCTCATTCAATTCTTCAGAATTTGTTCTTTGGGAAAAGGATTTCTTTGGAACCAGGTTTAAGCTTCAATATTGCTCAGTTCTGGAGGTTTAAATCAGCATGCATAAAGCACAACAATGATAATCACACAGACTCCATGCAGATTAACTTAGGATGATTATTTGTTTTAAAATTTAAAATTCAGTTCATACCACTTCAAGATTAGATGTGTTGTGCATAATACTAAAATGTAACAATCAGGTCCTCATGATGTGTGAGTGGTGTCCCCCATCAGAACTTACACAAGGTTTCTCATGATAGAAGGTCTTACACATGAGCTGTATAATGGAATCACTAAAGATCTTTAAAAACTGATGTCTGGGTTAGCTGAGAAATTTTACTTTTGATTCACCTAGAGCATGGATTTAAAATCTCTCTATTGTTCTCATGTGCTGTCTAGGTTGAGATTTGCTGGTTAAACCATTAATTCTTAGTATAAAGAACCAACCATTCAGTGTCCTCCTGATTAATGGATCTTTATTTTCAGGAACTCTGCTCCAGATGTGCTTGGTACCTTTACAATCTCATAAAAAGTGCACGTTTCTTCTTCCCTCTCTTGATCACTCTGTTCCTATTTTTTGGGTTTAGTTCAATGCTTAATTCCATCCATATAGCCCTTTCCAGTGCACCTAGGGACTATTACTCCTGTACAGTGTTTTTTTTTAATTATAGGTAGTTATCATAATCTAAGTTAATTCTTTTTAATTAAACCATCCAGATTGGCTAGCTGTGTTAGCTTTGCTTTGAAGAATATCTCCTTTTCTTTATATAACACCACTTTTATTCTTTCCAAAAGATCCCAGTGGTCCTTTGCAAGGGGATGGTTCTTGCAATCATTTGGTAAATACTTAACAAGAGAGATGTTGTTTTAGATTCATTAGGTATAAACCTTAAGCTATTTTATTTTTATTATTAACAAATGACACTTTGGCATGTGTATTTGGCATATGAGTGGTTCTCTTTCTGTTCATTTTTATCCAGGAATAATATATGCATGCCACTTAAAAATTGTTTTGCAAATCCATTTTATTTCAAGGAATAAAGAAGAAGAAGAAGAAGAAGAAGAAGAAGAAGAAGAAGAAGAAGAAGAAGAAGAAGAAGAAGAAAAGAAGAAGAAGAAGAAGAGGAAGAAGGAAAAATTTCAAGACATAGCGATCAGGGGGCAACAATGGTACATATATTGCAAATTGTCATCCCCAAATTATTCACTCAGAGCACAAGACTTCTGCTTACAATTGTTCGACCTATACACCAGCACAAATATTTCTTATTGAACTTAGAGAAATCAGTTTTTTGAGGAATCTCCATACTGATTTCCACAGTAGTTGCACAGGACTGCATTCCCACCAACAATGAAGGGTTTCTGTTTCCCCACAGGCCCTCAAGCACTTGTTATTGCTTGATTTCTTGATAATAGCCATTCCTTCTGGGGTGAGGTGGAATCTCAGTGTTGTTTTAATTTGCATCTCTCAAATGACAAGCAATGTTGAGCAATTTTTCACATATTTATTTGCTGTTCATATTTCTTCATCTTAGAAGTGTGTATTTATCTCAGATGCCCATTTTTTGATTGAGTCATTAAATCTGGGAGTTCTTTATATGTTCTTGATAGTAATCCTTTGTCTGAGATAAGCTGGCAAATATTTTCTCCCACATGGTGGTTTGTCTCTTCACTTAGTGGTTTCTCTTGCTGTGGAAAAGCTTTTCAACAGGGTTGTTGATTCTTTGTGATAGTTTCTGTGCAATCAGAATTTTGTTCATAAAATCTTTGCCTGCACCAATGTGTTCAACAGTTTTATTGATTCTATCTTCCAGAAAATTTAATGTTTCTGTTTCAATATTAAGATATTTGATCCATTCTGATTTTAGCTTAGTGCATGGTGAAAGATATGGGTCAAGTTTTAATCTTTGGCATGTGTACAGTCACTTCGTCCAGCACCAGTGAATGTGTTTGGCACCTTTGTCAAAGATAGTGTGGCTTAGTTTGTCTGGGGTTGTTTCTGTGTCCTCTAACCTGTTCCATTGATCTTCGGGTCTGTTTTTTTTTTTTTTGTTACTACTATGTATACATATATATATCACAGTAGCTTTATATTAAAATTTCAAGTCAGGGATTGTGATGACCCTTCTCTTGTCTTTGTTGCTCAGGGATACCTTTGCTACTGTAGGTCTTTTCTTGTTCCAGATGAATTTTAGGATTGTTTTATCTAATTCTGTGAGATATGCTATTGGAATTTTGATTGGGATTGCACTGAACTTGTATAACAGTTTTGGAAGTATGGTCATTTTCACTATATTTGTTCTTCCTACTCAAGAGAAAAGGATAGATTTCCATTTTCTTTTCTTTTTCATATTTTATTTTTTTTATTTAAGAGAAAAGAGACACAGAAAAGAAAAGCAAAAAGCAAAAGAGACAAACAACAAACCCAATACAATAACAGTATAGGTTTAAAAAACAAAATGATAGGAATTTGACAATAGTTGTAATATTGTGTATTGTTACCTTCAAAAGGGTTGCTTAGATGAACAGATATAGACATGTAAAATTGATCTAATCATGAGTATCAACTGTTCTTTTGCAATAACTAATACATTCAGTAGTATAATCACTATAGCTGTCTTATGTGTATATACATATATATATGTACAAATTTGTCTTTTTCCTTTTCTCTTTCTTTTTTTTATTTAAGCAGAAAAAAAGACATATATAACAAAGACAAAAAGCAAAACAGACAAACAAATGACTAGAGTAAATGCACAAAAGTAAAATTACAGGTTTACAAAACAGGATAATAGAAACTTGACAATGGTTGCAATATTGCATATCTTTATCTTTAAAATGGTTGCTTACATTAACAGATATAGATATGCAAAATTGATCTAATCA
>RJWM01043377.1:0-13846 GCA_004363535.1 Dasyprocta punctata
CATTCCTGTGACTAGGCCGTTTAGTGAATTGGTCCCTAAATGAGGAACTGTATGTAGCATGAACATTACAATATTCAGAAGAAAGGAACCTCCCTGGTGCAGCCAGAGGTCTCTGGTCACAGCACCTGACCCCTGCTTGGGCTCTCCAGGACCCCAGCCCAGAGCAAGTAGAGCCAGTTCTGGGCCTTTCCAAGAGCACCAACTCACTCGCCTCTGTTGACTCAGTTACATAGAACAAAGCAAACTTCATCTCCACCAAGGCAGACTTTTTTGTAAACAAGTGAAATCAAATAAAGGCTGAGCCCTAGTCATAAAAAGGACCCAAGCTATGGAGTGGGGGGGTCACCGCATTTATTATTTCTTTATTCTGGCCACACCGGCCAGGCATCCTGCCACTGAGCCACACTCCCCACCCGGGGTTTTATTTTTAGTCATTGCCCAGTTGTGGAAAAGAGAAGAAAGCTAGGATTTCATGGTGATTTTAAACCACTACTTTGACCAGTTTTTTTTTTTTTTTGGAAGCAGTTGCTTAGCATGATGTCATTTTTACCAGTATCTCCCATTTTTGGAGGTGGATTTTACTGAAATGTTTTTAAATCAACACTTTTTTAAAAAAAAAATAGCTATCTGTGCTGTGTTCATAGTGTCCGCCTCCTCTCCCTGCCGTCCCCAAGGCCGGCGTCCGCCAGCGCCCTGGTCACCACGGCCTCCTGTCCCATCGACTCAGAGGCCCGGGGGCCGGGGCGCGGGGCAGTGGACTTTCCAGGAATGCTGGATGTGGCAGAGCTCGGGGCCGAGCTGCAGCTTGACACTCCGTGCGCGGCTTTCCGCTTTCCCCGTCTCACGCTGGCGTCTCCCCGCCTTCTCTTCTCGCTCCACCCTGACTTCGCCCTGCCCCGTATCCGCTCGGCTTCCCGGCCCGTCACAGAGTGCAAACCCATAACCAGTGGGAAGACACCCCGGCTCCCGGAAACCCGGCTGCAGGCGGCTGCTGTCCCCACCCTCCCACTGCCCTGGCCGAGCGGGGAGCCCCACTTCTTCCTGCAGCAGGAAGACGGTGGCCTGGCGTGGCCGTCCCCTCCACGTCAAGTGTGGGCGGGAGGCTCCCGCAGGGGCTTTCGCAGGCTGGGTGGGAGCCGCCCGTTCACCGTGTCCCTTTGATCTGCACCGCGGTTGGTGGCCGTGTGAGTGACCTGTGGGTTACCAGCTGGAAGAGCCACTGACTCGCTTGGATGCTGTGCTGCTGCCGTCTTGAAAGTCTTGAAGGCCTTGGACCAAGGATTTCCCATAGTCCTTTGCTCCGGGCCCTGGTCTGCGCTCACCGAAACTCTGAACCTTTACTCGGTCACCCGGCCTGGTCAAGAGAAGTTGTCCAGCGTCCCTCATTCCTAAGCTTCCTGCGGTTTCCGCTGCCTGAGTCCCGTCCCCAGATCTTGCTGTGAGTCTCTGGCACAGTGACACGACCTCCTCGGATTCCCTCTTACTGGTCTTCGTGTCCACTTCAGCCCAGTGGCGCCCTGCCAGGCCAGGGTCTCCCCTCACTTCCGGCTCCAGCTCTGCTGTTAGTGTGAATGCCGCCGCCCCGCCGGCCTGTCCTCGGGACGTGCTTGCTGCAAAATCACTGGTTTCTCCAAAATGCAAATTTAACAGGACCCGCTGCGTTTGCATTTTCCCAGGGTGACTCCCAACCTCAGCCCCTGACCTAAGCGTCAGGCTGATGGCAGGCGGGAGCTGGGGTCCTCTCAGCTCAGCCCTGGGGCCTGGGGCCATCGGGGAGCAGGGGTGGATTCTCGAGGACTCCTGGTCCTGCCCTCAGCCTTGGCTTCTCTCCACCAGTGACGACCCAGTGACTTCGGACAGCAAGGAGGAACCGGGGAGTCCAGAGATGCGGGAGTGGGGACAGGCGGGCGGGCAGGGCCAGAGCCTCAGGGCCAGGGCGGCTGTGTGTCCAGGGCTTCTACTGCTGCCCTTCCAGGGGCACCGTGCGCCCACCTGCAGAGCTCCCACCGGGGCTCACATTGGCCTCTGTCGCCCGCGGCTTAGCGCGAGTCACATGTGACCTCTCTGCCCCTCTCTCACTGTCCCGGTCGGGAAAATGGGATTGGAACAGCACGCCTCACAGGACACAGGATAAGGAAGTGAGGTTAAACACGCCCAGTGCTTTTAGAAGGGCCTGGCATGAAGTGAGCACCACGGACCCATTCTCAGAAGAGCCCTGGGGAGCAGGGGGCACCCAGGACACCCACGCCACCCCTCCCAGCGTCTCCCAGCGTCTCTGGCCCATGGTGCCCCTGGGATGTGGAGGCCTAGAGTTGGGCACAGACCCTGCCTAGGACTCCTATTTACTGAAGGCCGGGAAGTCCACCAGTACCCGGGCAGGTCTGCAAGGAGAGAGCGTGTAGGGAGGAGGAGCTGGGGAGGAAGCCTCGGGGGGCGGGACACCCACAGCAGTGGGAGCCCTGATGTGGGTGGGGGCTCTCGGGTCACGGCCAGGAAAACCAGTCCTGGCGCAGACATCTCAGTGAGGGGCTCTGCGACCGTTAGGGTGCAGGTCAGCTTGACGGGCTTGGGGACTGGCGGAGACACTTCCGGGTGTGTCTGGGTGGGACGTGGAGGTGTGACCTTGGGACTGACTCCGGTCCCCAGCGCCCTCCTCTCTGGCCCTGTTCCTGGCTGCCATCCACTGAGCAGCTTTGTTCTGCTGTGCCCTTCCGCCGTGAAGTTCCTGCCTTGGAGCCAGCTGACCATGGATGGAATCCCCTAGAACCATGAGCCACTTTAAACCTGTCCTCCTCTAAACTGTGGGTGCCAAGCGTTTTGTCCCAGCAGTAGGAAGTTGCTCCCACCAAAACCCAAAGTTTTCAGGGCAAGGAGCCCACTGGGAACGGTGGCAGAAGGAAGGCTTCCTGGGGAAGAGCCGGGAGGGGGCCCAGCGATGTTTCTAGCACGCGTGGCTGCCGGCTGCCGTCCAGAGCTAGGCCCCAGGCCAAACCCGGGGAGGAGCCCAGAGAACACACAGTCATACCTTCGCCTTCTGAGCTCCCGGAGAGCCTTGGCCGAATCAATAGCTTTTGCTGTGTTTGAGACAGGATCTCACTGTGCTGCCTGCAGCTGGGGTGACAGGTGTGCACCGCCCCCGCCCAGCAAGTCAGTCACTGTTAAAGTCACAATTTAAACTGCAAGCCCGGGGCCAGGTCATGCCACAGTCAGAGCCGGGGGCAGGGGCAGGAGGTGCGCACAACCCTCTGGCCGTGAAAGACTGCAGGGCGAGGCAGAGGAGAAGGGACCGGATGTCGGAGCTGCCAAGCCCACCCTACCAGAGAGGGGGTGGGATGCCCCAGTAGAGCGGGGCGGCCTGGTCAGGTCTCATCCCCGTGGCATCTCCTTCTCCAGCCTCCTGCATCCCGGAGTCTCTGGAGAGGGCTGGAGGCGAAGGGAGGAGCCAGGCCAGCAGGTCCAAGTGGCCCACAGGACCATGTCCAGTGCGCAGAGAGGGCGAGAGAGCTGGGCCAGGGTCAAGGCCAGGAGGGCAGCTGGGTGCCAGGCGGCTCAGGCAGTGTTGCTCTCGGCAGAGACCCCAAGGCTGGCCCAGACCTGAGCGGGGACAGCACAGCCATGCTGCAGCAGGGGCCAGCGAAGACAGGACCCCAGGACACCCGGAAAGATGTTCCTCCAGCCAGCCTGAGGTCCCCCAGGTGGAGAATAGCAGCACAGGGGCCTGGCTCTTCTTGGCGAGCTCTGAGGTCCCCACCTGCTGGGATCTGCCTGCATCTGTCTTCCTGTCCCCTGCACGGGCCCCTCGGTGACCTCTGACTCAGCTTGTGGGGCTGCATCTGGGTCTCCTCCTGCAGCCCAGGATGGGTCTCCCCTCCAGCTCCCGGCCTGAGCCCTCCCTGCCAGGCACGGCAGCCTACATCGCCTTGTGTCGAGGGTGACATCCAGTCCACCGTGCTCTCACCCCTGTGGGACCTCACGAAGGCGCGAAGTCCCTTGCTCTGCGTCCTCGCTTCTAAGTGGGGGCAGCGACCTTCACCTTGGCCCCAGGGTGGGGGAGGAGGGTGGCACCCCCCCGCCACAGCCAGGAGTCAGTGGCTCTGGGGATTCGCAGGGCCCGGGTGGGGGGAATGCCGGGCACTGGGCTGGCCCAGAGGTCACGGACACAGGAGGGCTGCGTGTCTATGGAGCGGGACACGTGGCAGTGCTGCTGCGTGGTGAGTTCTCAGGAGCCTGAGCAGTTTCCATTTATTCATTCACTTCTTTATCAGCCCATTCACAATCTTCACATAAAACAAAGTTAAACTGGAAAAAGCAACCTACAGAGGCAAGAAACGAACTGGTGATTGTTGAGAATGGAGGGCTCAGAGGGTGACTAGGCGGGCATGGGTTGTGCTAATGCCCCGTGACCGTGTGTTCATCAAAGCTGCCGGCGTGGTGGTGCACCCCTGTGACCTCAGCACTTGGAAGCAGGGGCAGGAGGATCCTGAGAGGGAGACTGGTTCGGATTCCACAGCAAGACCCTGTCTCAAACACCAAGCAAAAGCAGGGCCTGGTGGTGCACATATATAATCTCAGCACTGGGGAGGCTGAGGCAGGAAGATCGCCTCGAGTTTGAGGCCTGTCTGAGCTCCACAGTGAGTTCAAGTCCAGCCTGAACTACATAGCAAGGCCTCGTCTCAAAAAGCAACAACGAAAACACCCAACCAACCCACCAAACTAATATTTCATAGAACTGGGTAATAAAAAAGTGAAATTTACCGCGTACAAACTGCACCTTAATAAAATACGTTTAAAATGATGAGCGTAGCCCGGCCATAACAACGTCCTGCAGGGACAGAGGTGGTGAATCTGGAGGCTGACGTCAGAACAGCGGTACCAGCCAGGCAGAGGGTCTGGCACTGGCTGGGGCAGAGGCCCAAGGAGATGATGGAAATTTTTGGGAGTCGGATGCTGGGCCCGGGGCAGTGACATGGGTGCCTCTGGTGGAGCCGCTCCTGCAGGCGCCCTGTCCCCCGCTCGGTGAGGTCGCCAGCCGCGTGTGCCGCAGCTCCCAGCCACTCTGACTGCTTCGGAGGCGCAGGGGGGTGCAGGGTCCTCCCTGACCAGCAAGCAGGGCTGTGTGAGTCCAGCCGCCGCTGGGAGCCCTCACTTCCTCGGCCCCTTGCCGGCTCCCGGGCAGGGGTGCCCACACGGGGAGCACCCCCAGTGCTGCGGGCCGGGCATGGTTTGAGGTTCCCTCGCCAGACCGGGGAAGACGGTCTGGCTGGACGGCGCCCTTTCTCACGTGCCTGGTCAGCTTTCCAGGGACAGTTGTTACTAAAAGGGCCAGGGTAGGGTCTGTAGGTGTCCGCGGGGAGCCGCGCCTGGTGTGGGGATCAGCAGCCTCGAGGAGGAGAGGGGGCGTTGGGCTCGAGGTGGGGGGCTCAGTCCACGGCGGCCCGGAGCAGCAGGCAGGAGGGCGTGGGGGGCAAAGGTGCTCAGCTCACGGGGCGGGGGCCTGCAGCCGGCCAGCGCCACAGGGCAGGGGCAGAGCAGCTGCAGATCGGGGCTCAGGCTCCGCGAGCACCCGCACCCCAGAAGGGTGCTGCTCAGCCCCCGGACCCCAACAGATGAGAACTCACATCACCCCACGTGCCATCCCAGCACCAAGTCAGTGAACAAACCAGAGGCCACGCCAGTCCTCGCCCTCTGGCTTCCCGTCCCGTCCGCCTCCTCTCTCACGCGTGTGCCGCCAAGATGTCACCCACTCCACTGTGATGTGGGCAGCAGGGACCTGGCCGCAGGCCCCGCCCATGGGGCCACCCATTCCTGGGAGATCTAAATGTGCCCCTCTCTTTATGAAGCACCTGGGTTCACGGGTTGGGGGCAGCAGTGGAAGCCAGAGAGTACGGCGGACCCTGAGGCCCCTCGGGCTGGAACTGACGCCCGGCACAGACCCGGCTGCCCCTGCTCCACCCCGTGCCGCTGTCCTGACGAGGATGCAGGGCACCGTGAACCCCATCCCGGGGTGGGGACTGCGCCGTGTCACCTGGTGCCAGCTGCACTCCCGCCCACCCCAAGGTCCGGCACCCTGCCAGCCGCCCGAGCGGACGCCGCCATCGGCTCAGCACCTGCACGCCCGGGTGTGCGTGAGCCCAGCACTCGGGTCGGCAGACCTGAAGCACAGGGCACGCTGCCGAGGGGCAGCTTTGCTCTCTGGTGTCCCCGCATGGGGACGTGAGGCGGGGCTGCCCTCTGGGAAGGAGAGGGTGGGAGGAAAAGCCAATTACCTTGCTGAACCCTTTGGCGACCAAGTTGACAGCCAGCTCCCGGCCGATCCCGTCCACCCAGCAGACGTCCTTCTCTCCCATGGGCTCCGAGAGGAAGGCCCTCAGCCTGGGAGACACAGGCTCCATGTCCTGCAGTGGCAGAGGCAGGCGGAGGGTCAGGGGTGTCCCACGCTCGCAGCGTATGTGGCCCCAGGGTCCCTCCATGTCCCGAGGGGCTGGGGACAGCAGGCGGGCTCCCCCCATCATCCAGGGTGAGTGGGGGCTGGTGAGTGCAGGTGCTGTCCTGGCTGCAGCTCTGGCCTTCACCTTGGTGGCCAGAGAATGCTGTCCCCACGGCCACGGATGAGTCCCATAAACCCAGCGGGTTTGAGGGTGAGGACTGGGCGAGGTCCTGTCCTCCCCAGAGGCCCACGTGGTGCTTTGGCAGCTGAGGAACCTGCCTCCCCTCAGCCCCCCGACACTTGTCACACTTCCGTTTCAGCATGCGCCACCCTCTCTGCTCGTTAGTGCCCAAACTTCTGTCCGGGACCTCAGCCTGGGGCCTTGGTCCAACCGAGGCTGCCAAGGTTCCTGCACTCACAGTTCTTCCCACGCCAAGGTTAGACTCGAGGTCAGATTTGGGGGAGGGTGGCAGTGACCGGGGTCCTGGTGCTCTCACCACGGCACAGCCAGCAACGGCGCAGAGACAGTGAGGCAGGACGGGCGTGCGTTCCATGGTCACCGCTCATCAGACCCAGCGTCCTGCTGGGCAGACACGGCCGAGCCGGCACCACAGAAGGGAAGCAGTGCATGGCGGGCAGGGGAGGCACCAAAACACCCGCGCAGCCAGCCGCTGGCGGCCCCCTTTCTGCCCCTTTTGTCCTGTCCAGCCGATCCACCCTTGGAAAGCGTTTTTCAGGCTGGGGAGGTAGCTCAGTGACACAGAGCCTGCCTGGCAAGCATGCGGTCCTGAGTTCGGTTCCTGGTACCCCCGCCAAAAAAAAAAGCCTTTTTAAAGGACTATTAATCCTCATGGTTCAAAATGTCCTCTTGCCTTCTTTGCCTGCAGCTCTATCCTGCCGTGCAGACGGGATCTCTTCCTCCTCTGCCTTCTGCTGGCCGACACAGGATCCTTCCCCAATACACTGTCTGTTGCTGGGCCTCCCAGTGATAAACGCTGAGCAACTTGAGGGATTGCCAGCGCCCACCGAGCACGGTGTGTGACGCCTGTGACCGTGGGACAGCCCGGCGGTCACCGCTGCTGCTGCTGGGGCGGCCGGGCTGCGGTGGGATCAGCTCTCCCCGCAGGGGCCTGGGCGTCGCCCGTTTCCCCGTGTGAGACCGGGGCTGTGTGTGGCGCTCGTCACCTGTCGGCTTCCGAGGGTTCCGACTCCTCGGCCCCGTGACTTGGTTCCACAGGGAGTGACTCTCAGTCTCTGGCTCGCTCCTCCCAGGCAGGAGGCAGGGGTCCGTGGGTTCAGCAGGAGGGTGGGTCTCCCCTGGCTATGCACCCCACACTCACACCGCCCTCCTGGGGAAGGGCAGAGGGCACGGCTGGACGGAGGGGAAGGCGTGACCTTCCCAGGCTGGGACACGGCTCTGCGGGTGGCAGGCATGGGACAGTCCAGAGGGCCGGGACGAGGCAGGAGCACAGTGACCTGCTTCCCTGGGCTTCCTGGAGATGCAAGAGCAGGCAGCACTCGCAGTGAGCCTTGGGCAGTGTGCGTAGGGTGCAGCGGCTGGGGAGGAGCCCGGCGAGGCTTCTGATGGCGCTGCAAAGTTCACAAGTCCGGGGCAAGCAGGGATGAAGATGCTCCAAGGGGAACAGGCTAGGGACATCTGGAGTCAGGCAGGCCCAGAACAAGGGCCAGGCCATGGGCTGCACAGGCAGCGAGTTGGAGTCAGGCACACCTGTCATCCCAGCACTCTGGGAGGCTGAGACAGGAGGATGGCAAGTTCAAACCTAGCCTGAGCAACATGGCACGAACTTGTCTCAAAAGAAAAAGAAAAAAAAAAGGGGACTGGACGAATGGATGTGGATTTTTTTATACAATGGAGTCTACTCTGCATAAAGAAGGATAATCTTGAGACATATCTAGGAAAATGGATGCATCCTGAGACCATACTCCTAAGTGAAACGAATCAGACACACACGTGTAAATATCACATTGTCTCTGTGGTATGAAAGTGTAAATAAGGACCAAAATGTATAACAGATATTGTAAAACAGGAAGAAATTGTTCAGAAGGAAAGGGGAACTAAGGAGGGGGGAGGGAGGGAGAGAAAAGCAAAAAATGAGAAAAAAAGGATAAAATGGAAATAAGGCCTGCGTGAATAAGGAGGGGATGAGGGTTGAGGGAGTGGGAGGGGAATGGGAATAAAAAGTAGACAATGAAAAGCCTGGTATGGCAATGCACTTCTATAATCCCAGTATTTGGGAGGCTGAGGCAGGAGGATCCCTGTGAGTTTGAGGTCAGCCTGGGCTACAAAGTGAAACTAACAACAAACACCAGGTATCCTTGTCATCTGAGACCTAAGAGGATGCGCATTTCACCTTCTCAGCCCCTGTGCCCCTCCCCAGTGCCGTGGGCCTCCGCAGAAGGCCGACCCCCACTGTGTGGCCCTGGGCGTCAGGTCACAGATCCTCCCAGGTGGCCTCCTGCTGCCTTGGCCTCCTCCGGGCCGCCCCCGCTGTCCCCCAACGGTGCAGCCCCAGGCTGAGGATGGTGGGGTCACAGGAAGCCGCCCCCACTCAGTGCTGCTCCAGCGTCAGAAGCAGCGAGGAGGCCGGGCAGGCGAGAGAAAGCTGAGCCGTGTGGGCCCAGGCCACGCGGGGTGAGCGCCTGTCTCGAGCCCCCCACCGTGGCCTTTGTCACAGTTCCCGTGGCAATGCTTTTCCTACCTTGAGAGGAGGGGAAACTGAGGCCTGAGGGCGAACACCCTGGGTTGCTGAGCCTGAGGCCGTGGTGGCTGTGGGGCAGCCTGGGGTCAGCGCTTCCTCCCAGCCCAGGAATCAGGACAGGAGCGATGCAGTCGGAGCTGCCTCTGCCGCTCAGAGCTGCCCCTGCTGCGGGGCCCCCTCGGGGCACAGCTCCAGCTGCCCTGTGCCTGCGCCCCGGGCCCTGGGGGTGCTCTGGGCAGGGTGGGGGGCTGGGGTCAGGCGGGACACCCGGGAAGCAGAGGCGTGGGGAGGGGGTGAGCCCGGCTGTGTCGCGTAAATCTGCATGAACTTAAACCCCTTAACTCCCACCTGCTGAGCCTGGCGCTGCCCTTCCTCCCGAGCACCCCTCGCCGGCACATCTGGACGTGGGAAGGCTGTGAATCACACGTGGAATCCGGGTCGGCCTGGGCCACGCTTGGGTTCTCAGTCAGGAGGCCCCTCCGGGCGCTGTCCTTCCTTTCGAGTCCACCAAGCCACTCAGTGGTTTCTCTCACCCTTGTGGCGTGTGCCCATAATCCCAGCACGAGGGAGGCTGAGGCAGGAGAATCCAAAGTTCAGCCAGGCCTGAGCAGTTTGGTGACTAACAGAGACCTGGTCTCAAAATTAAAAAAAAAAAAAAAGCCAGGTGTGGCGGTGCACGCCTTTAATCCCAGCACTTGGGAGGCTGAGGTAGGAGGAGCGCTGTGAGTTCGAGGCCGGCTTGGGCTACAACGCGAGCGCAAGGCCTGCCTGAGCTACACAGTGCGACCCTGTCTCAAAAAACCAGGGCTGGGAGTTTGGCTCAGTGACTTAGCCGTGGTTGTGAGTTCAATTCCCGGTGCCGCAAAAAAAAGATAAAGGGCTGGGGGCTTAGCTCAGTGCGAAGGCCCTGGGTTTAATCCCCTTTATCAAGAACACAAGAGCACTAACCGGCCAGAGGCGCCAGGCCTCAGACCGCGCGGCTCCTGGGCTGCAGCAGGGCAGGCGGCTGCCAGCAGGCGAGGAGACGTCGTGTGGCCGGGTGGAACTGCGCCTGCCCGGGGGCGTGGCCGTGACATCACTGCGTTCCTGAGGCAGCGAAGGCCGTGTGCAGCGTCCACCACTTGATTCTGTGCAGGCAGAGCCCACACCCTCGGGTCACTGTCCCCGCACCCCCCTGGTGTCACCTGCTGCTCCCCCTGTCACCTGGATGCCTGGACTTCCGCGTTCTGCCTGCGTGAGGTTCGCCTTCGCCCTGGGGCGCAGGAAGCGCGGGCTGGCAGAGGTCTCGGCTGCAGCGACCCTCCTGAAGCCGGGCCCTCAGCGCCGGTCCAGAGCTCAGGGCAGGGTTTGCAGGTGCGAAAGCCAGGGGAGCAGCGGCGAGTGGAGGGGCCGTGGTGGGACGCGCCCAGCCCCGGGAGCGGGCAGCCCTGGCTGAGTGGGGGCCCGCGCCTGTCTAGAGGAGGAGGTGGCCCCCTCTCCGGACTGCGACACTGAGCAGATTCTCCTACACGGGCGGAAATCTCTCCCACACCTTGGGAGCTTTTTGTTTTCATTTTTGCCAAGAGAAGCCTAAAATCTAGAGCTTTATGTCCACACTCCCAGCCTCTCAATGCTGGGTAGCATTTCGCATGTTTGAGCACTGCGTAGACCTAACACACCGAAGCTGCATTGCCTGTCGCCTCTCCTGCGCTATGGGTTCCTTCCCGGTCAGCACCCACCTGCCGCCCACCTGCAATCTGGCGTCACAGGCTGGGGCCCGGGCCAGGGACCCTGGGTTGGGAGCCTCCGAGACCAGGCACCAGCTCTTGGGAAGTCTTGGCCTTGGTTGGGTGACTTTCAGCTTCCTCCTGGAGTGTGGCTTCCTGGGGACGTGTCGTGACCTCCTCGGTGACCACTGTCCTCGTCCCTGTCCCATCTCCCTCCCAGGACCAGACCGACTCCCTGGGCCTCCCCTAAACTCCCATGGGGTTTGTCTCCAAAGTGTGTCCTGGTGAGGGCCAGTGCTCCAGGGCAGGCGAAGTGGCTGCAGGTGGCAGCTGTGGCTTCTGGGCTGGCCCCTCTAAGGGTTGCGAGTGCTGGTGGCACTTGGAGTCCAGCCAAGAGGTCCAGTTCCAGCCCAAAGGGTAGGGCACCCCACTGCCTGGCTTGGGGGGTTACTTCTCTGCATGCACTTTGGAGGGTCGCCGGAAGGGACCAAAGGCAGTGTGTGTCTCCGCCTGGCTCCTCTGGGGGCACTCAGGACCTTGGCGCCACTCACGGCCTGCTGCTCACTGACTGTGGCTGAGAGGCGGAGGAGCCACACCGGGTCACAGCAGGATGCCTGTGGCCCTTGCCTTTGTCCCTGATGGTACCCGATATCCTGGTCCCCTCCCACCACCGTTTTTTGTGTGCACATTATGTCTGCTACCATCACCATTTAAGGGGTGCTTGCCTGGATACCCCAAGCCGTGGTACCATCACAGACCTTGCTTATTTAATCTGGAGCATTTGATACAGCGCCCCAGGTCATGCTGCAGCAGGGGGGACCTGCTCGGGCATTCTCCATGTTTAGACTACACCTGTGCTTTCGGCTGGCTGACCAGTGGCCACTGTCCCTGCCTGCGTGGGCACAGTGACTCCCTGCTTGGACTGCTGAGTGCCCAGAGGAGAAGGAGGCTCTCCAAACCCAGGTTGTCACGCCAGCTCACTGCCCCCCTCCCCCGCCACACTGTCTGGACTTCAAGTGTGCGCCTGGCTCGGGGACCGTCCCTTCCCGCATCCCCCCGCCTGGCGCGGGGCCTGCAGGTTGGCTGCGCATCAGCTCAGGCTTCTCCGGGCCATTCCAGGCCGGTGCCACGCTGGCTGGGGGGCCGTGTTTCCTGAGGCCAACTCTCTGCGAGTCTCGAGAGCCCCTGGAGCAGCAGTGGTGGGGACACATCCCAGGGAGGGGACACCCTGCGGTGCCCCACCATGGAGTACCAGGAGCTGCTGCACTGGGGCCAGCACCCGCCAGACCACGTGGGACAGCAGCCTGCCAGGTGGGTCCACACAGCGTCACCTACGCCCCCATCACGGCAGCCGGCAACCCCATCACGGACCAGCCTCACACCTCACCCGAGTCTCTTCCCTTTCATGGCACCTGCAGTCCTCCTGCCTCAGCCTCCCAAGTAGATTACAAGTACATACTATCACACCCTAGAAGTTTTGGGCTTTAAATTCTCACCCCAAGATGGGTCACGGACACTCTAATCTTCCCCTACCCTTGGCTGCCAGAGGAAATTCCAGACATATCTCTGATGGAGGTCACAAGACGTCCTGGTCCCAGAGGGTCCACCCCTCCCCTGGAGGAAGGGGAGCTCCACAATGGCCAAGAAGGAGCTGGACAGACGCCCTCGCCCTAGTGGGTGCTGGGTCACACCACACTGACAACCACATTTCCACTCGGTCATCCATGGTGACACCAGCTGGGGCACAAGGTTGCTGTGGCGGGGACAGAGAGCTTTGGAGTGCCCATGCAGGGCTGCGCCATAAACGCTAACCCCAGGTGCTCCGGAGTCGGGGAGCCTCCCAAGTGAGCACCTGATTGACCTGGGAGGGACGGAACCCGGTCCGCAGCACCAGCGTGAGCCCAGGCTGGGAGCGGCGTCTGACATGGGGTGCGGGAGCAGTCCTGGGCTCTGTTCTCCTCTGGGCAGACGGGGGTCCCAAGACGGACGGCCCCGTGCCGCCACCACACTGCCTTCCTGCTGCCGCCTCGAGGGCGCCCACCCGTGCTCACGCCCTGCGGGGCTGCAGGAGTCGTCGCGCTGACTGCAGTGACGGAAAGGAGAACGGGCGCTGTGCTTTCCCCGCTGGGCAGAGTTGGGTCAGTGCTTCCCAGACAAGAGCCCCTCCCTTCCCCTGCTGCCTGGGCACGCACGGGCTACTCCTGTTCTTTTTGTTTTTTTGACACGGGGTCTCACTATGCAGTTCAGGCTGAGTTTGATCTCATTATGTGGCCAAAGCTGGTCTCAAATTCTCAGTGATCCTCCCGACTCAGCCTCCGGAGTGCTGGGATCACAGGTGTGTGCCACCACGCCCGACTCTGACCAAGTTTCCTGGGAGTGTCTCTTGAGGACCTGGAAACAGCCAGTGCTGAAGCCGTAACCTGCTCCAAGTCATTCTCTTCTCTAACTATAGCTGTCCCTTGACCTGGGGTGGGATTGCATCCTGATAAACCTTTGTAAACTGAAAATATTGTAAACCAAAAACTCACTCCAGAGACCCAACCTATCGGGCATCATGGTCTACGTTGTACATGCTCAGAGCCCAAGCCTAGCATTGGGGCAAAATCATAAGAACAAAGCCTATTTTATAGCACAGTGCTGATTATCTCACGTGATTCATTAAGGACAGCTCACTGCCGCTGCCCAGAATCTAGAGAGGATCAGAGCGAATACCATGGGTGGGAGAAAAGGTCACAAGGCAAAATCCCACTGGACCCAGCTATTCCCCACCCAGGCTCCTTCCTGAAAGAGCGAAACCGAGACGTTACGGCGACCCGTGTGCACCCACGTCCACAGTGGCGCAACTCAGTCGCCAGGCCCTGAAGCAGCCTGCACCCCCTCCACAGAGGGCCCGAGAGCGGAGAGGTGGGGTGACACACGGTGCCGCGCTGCTCTGCCGTCGAGAAGGGGAAGCGAGCATCGCAGAAGGCGGCTGCACCCCGAGACCACAAGGT
>RJWM01043378.1:0-13858 GCA_004363535.1 Dasyprocta punctata
TCTGCCTACCTAAGCCTGGGTCAAATATCCAAATTCTTCACCCTACTTTGCATTCACAGGTCTCATTTTACATTACTGTATAATTTTGACTGTTAGTGCTCTCTCTGGTTGTGCCACATTTTTTGTGCTACTTTCTAAATCTAGAGGCCAGAGATGTAATCTAGAAAACAGCACCTTACTATCTCGCTGAATCAGCGTTCGCTCTGTCTTCTTTCTGCGAAACATCTTTGCAGGTGCCTGGCGTTGGCTGATGCCGGCACGTGGCTCATGGCCTGTGATGCAGGAAAAAGGCTCCTATCCTGTGACCTTAAGGCTGTGCCTGACCACAGCACCGACCTCAGTAGGGAGGTACACGTGCTCACGCTCACTCGCGGAGCTTTCCGAGCTTAGCGCTGGCCCGTAATAAGTGTTAGTTATTGTTTCTGTGAGGATTTCACTATTACCATTACCTGTCAGCACAGTACATTCAAAAACTTAAACTGTAGTGAGTTGCTGGAGTCCAAGGTAAGGAGAAGGGGACAAGATAAGTGGAAAAGGGCAGCCAGGGACTTGCGCCTACTCATCAACAGAGTCGGGAATTTTTTTGACCAAGTGTAGCGCGGGCCTGGCTCATGCTGGCAAATGTTCATTGGGTGGATTAATCCAGCTGAGCCTTGTATCATCTCTAGAACCTCTTTGCAGCAAGCCGCTTTTTGTGTCCCATTAAATGACCAAAGAACAAGTGAAATATCTCCAGAGGGGCTTCCTCGGGGAAGGCTTTCCTCCCATCTCCCCGGGCAGCATTATGCAAGCAGTTTTAGGAAACTCTCAAGTCTTGACTGTAAGACGCATAACTCACAGCCCAGTGGCCGCAGAGAAGATGTGGATTTTCCGTGGTCCCCAGAGCATGGTGCTCCTGGTCACTGTTGAGAAGCCACGTGGGCCAGGTGATGGTTAATTACTGCAGCCCGTGTGGAGGTGGCAGAAACTGAAGAATGAAAGATCGTTTTCCTCAAAGTCCCCACACTGGTCACTGAGCAGCAGCCGCACTTCACTGGGCAAGACCGAGGGCCCTGTCCTGTCCTGGCCACTGCTGTGCTTCAGCAGTGGGGTGGGGACAGATGTCCGGATACCATAACGATTATTTGCTGTTTTGGGACAATACAAGGAGGCATGAAACATAAATTTGATGCACACATACAGAGAGGAAAAAGATGAAATGACCGCACCTTGTAAATGGCATCATTTTAAGCCTAGAAATGGCAAAAGGAAACAACTAAAAATGTATAAAAGTTGAATTCCATAAAGTAAATGCATACATGCAAGGTGAACACACTCAAGGAATAGCGCTCGTGTATATCAGCACTGCCCAAATTTTTAAAAATTAGGAAGATGGGGAGGGAAAGGAAAATAAAAAGAATTAAGATGTTCTCTGTACGTGCACCAACTCCACGTGATGGGGACAATCACCACGGACTGCAAACATGGGCTACTACTGAAATATATTTAGTTTCCATACATGAGAAAATTCCATAGCAGAGATAATCTCAATAAAAGGTGATGTCCTAAATGAACAATGCACACAGCTGGAGTGTCAGAGAGTGGGATGGACGCAGTGGTGTAAACGAGGACAGCACTCACAGCTGCTGGGGCAGCCTGACCACAGAGCAGGCGGGTGAGGGGACCACCACCAGGGGCTCCTGGCACTCAAGAGCACCCCAGCTAGCCCATGTGTCATGGGAGAGGCTCAGCCATGCCTGGAAGCATCGCTGGGGCCTTGACATGGTCCGGCTCCTGATCTGGATGGACCCTTGTGCCCAGGCCCCCTCACCTGCTCCTGCGTTGGCCCAGAGTGTGGCCCCAGCAGGCCTCCCCCTGGCCTTTCTGTGCCAGGTAACAGTGGCTACTCGCCCCTGCACTGCCCATCCGGCCTTCTTCTCTTCTTCGTCCCTGCCAGCTTTCAATCTAGTGGACCCGGCTGCTGTCTCGCCCTACTGGGGGTAGTTTCAGGAGGACAGCGCTAGTTATAGTTCATCTTCCTCACTGCTGTAGAGATGGATGACTGTAATAAAGGGCACATTCATTTAAAAGACAAAAAACTGCCAAAATTAAACCATTCACCTTGAGATCATAAAAAAATGAAATAAACCTGATGCACAAGCTTAAATACCACACATGATAGGAAATGAATAGATCTATGGCAAATGCAAAGGACCTGAGATGGAGGTTGGAGGAAGGGTGTGTAGAAGGGTTCAGATGGGTTCTGAGGTTGCTCGCACCAGGCAGCGGGATGAATGGAATCATTACAGACTACAGACACATACGAATAAAAAATAAAAATTTAAGAAATATTCAGTGTTCTGTGGTAATTAGGATGAGAAATTCTTTCTTTTCCAAACATTTTTTGTGGGTTGCATTATTACCTTTATTTATTAAAACACATTTATAGTTTAAAAGGATAACTGTTCTCATGCCTAGATAGCTCATTTCCCTAATTGCTTGCTAGGGATAAAAAGATATGGTGGGAACAGGCAGCTCATTATGCAAACTGACAACAAAAACAAATACACAATCCGTTTTCATTAGACTCCTCTTTGGTTTCATTTCAAATCAAGTCAGGCGCTCTTAGCTATAATCGTTATCTATTTCTCGTGACCGCCATCTTTATCTTCATCTTTTTGTAACTATCTTTTTGCTAAATAGATCATATGAGTTTTTTTGATCCCAAATCAAATACCTCTAGCTATTCTCAAACTGAAATTAGTTAATAAAATAAATTACATTCAATCTACATGTTCTTTGATGTATTTTCCTTACTTTCAAGTTAAATCATTCTTTAGTTACTAACACTGGGAATGTTTCATTTTGGTTTTATCACAGTTGCTGGATCTAGTCATTTTAAAAAGTCTGACTCATTCAACACAGACAATATTGGACTATTTCTTTTTTGCTGAGATGGGGTCTCACCATGTTTCCCAGGCTGGTCTCAAATGCCTGGGCTTGAGTGGTCCTCCCTCCTTGCTCTGCCCTGTTGCTGGGACTGTAGAGTGTGCCACCGTGCCACCTGGACTGTGACATTTTAAATTGAGTGATTAAATATTGGAATCATTCATCAGGTGGTTGCTTTAAGAAACCTTTTGTGTTAGAGTGGGCAGGAGAGTTAGGATGCTTACTAGTAACGCTTAAGCGAATGATCACCCCTGTCGTTGTGCAAAGGAGGCTGGATTGGAACCCAGTCACCGAGTTGCATGAGGACTTCCAAGTGTCCGTGGCAGACTCTGGTGCTCTTCACATGTGTGAGGTTAATCCATGCAGGAGCTGTGGGGCCTATTTCCAACCACCCTCCTTCCTCAGAATACATCAAGACGTCACTAAAAAGGAAAAAACATGTGCCACACAAGAAAGACCCTGGAGACCCTATTCAAATTTTGATTACAGCCTAGTGACTGTGGACTGAGAATTAAAGTTTGTGTTTTGGCTACATTCAGTTATATTAAAAGCCCCATAGCTTGTCATTCCTATACTTTTGGGAACTGTTCAAGATTTACTACTAAACGAAGCCCAAACACTTTTGGAATTAGTTGACCTCGTGAAAGGATTTTGTAACCTTTTAGAAGCATCAGACATTCCCACTCAAGCGAAAACGAAGTTGGCAGCTGTCCGCCTGCGCTCAGCACACTCCAAGGGGCAGCAGGTCCCTGAATCAATCAGACCCTGGACAAGCGTGCATGCATTTCTGTCCCATGACCCCAACAAGCTCCATCTCAGCCACTTGGTGAGGTCTTGATCTCTTTATCTGTTCTCTTGGCCCCTAAGGGTCATGACAATCCTCTTGCCAAGCAAGTTAGCCACAGGATGTTTGCCTGGCTGCATTCCCACCAGCAAAATGATCACACGCTCATCCCGAAGCAGCATCTGAATGCCTGAAATAGAAATGTCACTGTGCGTGTTAGGATGTTCTGTGTGACGAGACCATGCCTTGACATCAGAGATCCGCTGCTGCATTCTGTGTCTGGGCTGTAGCTGTCGGCTGTGCCTATCACTGTCCCAAGCTGTAAGGAAGAGTGACACACAGGCAAAATAGGAAGTCCTCAGAGCTGGGCTCAAAAGGAGCTTAAGATGGAATCATCTGTCCACAGAGATACTCCTGGGGGGAGAATGTGTTAGTCAGTTTTCCCTTACTATAATGAAATACCCGTAAAAAATAATCCATAAAGAGAAAGGGTTCATTTTGGCTCATGGTTCTAGAGGTCCAGGCCAAGATCAGGAGGCCCTATTGTTTTCTGTTCTGGGAAGGGCCACACGTCACAGCGGGAGCATGTGGGGCAACAAATCACTCACAACAAGAGCCAGGGAGTAAGGCTGAAGTGCATCCTCCTTTGGGACACACTCTAAATAATCTAAGAGTCTCATCATCTACTAAACGTTCATAGAACCTCCCAAGAGCCACCTTGGGGACCAAGCCTTTGACACATGGACTTTGGGGGTGCAGGGAGTGCCACCCACCTACAAACCATAGCAAATACCTACCAGTGAGAGTAGGAAATGGAATCCATGGCTAAGACTACTAGGTCTCCTGTTGTCCATTAACTTTTCCATTATCACCTCCAGTTGAAGCCTAGCCTATAGCTGTGCAGCTGTAGGCTGTGATTCCTAGCTCTCTTGCAGTTGGATGTGGCCTTGCCGTAGACTCCAGCCAATGAAACTCAGATCCAAACGTTGCACACACCTTCTGTCAGGCAAGCATGCTCCATTTCCCCTTCCCCACCCTGTTGTCTGGAAAGTGGACAGAAAGGAGGAGCAGAGCCACTGATCCTAAGCGATGTGGGAGACAAGTTGAGTGACTCCCCTTGAATGCAGAACAATTGCTGCAACTTTGATTATATCAGGACTTGTTTCCTTATGTTGACATATACAAAGCTGACTATGGTATTTCCTTCTGTCTTCAATTGGCTCTAAGCATTTCAAATAAAGCTAACTGAGGTACTCATATGTAATCTCTAAAGCCATCTGACAGTGTCCTGTTTCCTCCCATAGTGGTCTCTATAAAATATATAGACACAGCGGGATGGCAGAGGCAGTGAGCTCCAGGAATGTCAACTGGGTATGAGCCTCGAGAAAGAGGCTATGAGTCCCCAGGGCATAAAAGTTTGCATATCAGAAGCAGGTACTGGTATGTAGTCTTTAAAGCCATCAGACAGTGTCCTGTTTCCTCCCATAGTGACCTTTGTAAAATATATAACGCACAGCAGGATGGCAGAGCCAGTGAGCTCCAGGAATGTCGACTGGGTGTGGGCCTCAAGAAAGAGGCTATGAGTTCCCAGGGCATAAAGTTTACATATCAGAAACTGAAGCAGCAGCTACCTAATACAATTCATTTACTATCTTGATTGGGTTGTGCAAATTGATCCCCCTGCATATCTTTATCTCTGCATTTTGCAGAGATACCTTTCTCACTACCTTGCCAGCCAGCTCAAGTTATTCACATAGTTCCCGCCATCCTCACTGTCACTCATCCTCAAGCCACCCCCTTTCTTCACAAGATAATAAGTTCTGGGAGAGGCCTAGGATCAAGGCCTTTGTCTGCATGTCCTCACAAGGATTGCATTTAGGTCCTCTTGGCTGCCCTTAACTTTGAATATGTCTCGGAGTCTTTACTCTCGCCATGGGTTGAATTGGAGATGGTAGATTGGAATTAACTTGCCAGCATTCCAATAATGTCTCAGTAGAATTATAAATATAACTTCTTGGATTGTGAGAAAGACTAGAGAAAGGATTACAGTACTTGGATTACCATACTTAATATTTGGAATTACAATAAGCAGGAAGCCATGCATTGAGGAGAGTAGAACAAGCAAAGAATCCAAGTCCCCAGCACGGAAACAGTGGGTCCTCTCAGGCTGTTGGTGCTCACACTGTCATGATAGGTAGAAATTCTACCCATCCCATTGAGGCCACTGTCGTTTTATCCACTGTAACAACAGTTAGATCTGCATCTGAACCAACAAAAGACCAAACTTTAAAAGGTAGACATCTCATTCATTTCTCTGCTGCTGTAACAATTCCCCAGACTGGCAAGTTATAAACAACAGAAGCTTGTGTGGTTCACAGTTCTGGGTTGGAAGTTAAAGAGCACAGCCCTAGCATCAGGTAAAAGTCTCCCTGCTACGTGATAACATGGTCAAACCTCAAGCAAGGATGGGCTAGACAGAGACAGAATGCCAGGGCAACCTCGCCCTCTTGGCAAGGGCAGGAACTGACTGTAGTAACTGACCCTTCTTATTGGTCCTTTCCAGAGGGCAGAGCCCCTGTGAACCCAACCACCTTTGCAAGGTCCCACCTCTTAATCCTGTTCCAATGGCAGTTAAATTTCATCATGTTTTGAAGAAGATATTCAAAACACATCAATAGAGGATAGATTTGTCGAGCTCTTTCAATTATGTAGACAAGAGAACAGAAAATAAGCTAAACTAAAGTCAAAATGGGGTTGTTTTTTTTTTAAAGATGAAGCATAATCAAGGAGAAGTGAAGAGTTTCAGAGCCAGTTTTGTAAGCACTGAAGATCTGTGTGCCCACCCAGGGGAAGGATGGAAGGGAGTTGAGATGAGTTCAATGTCATGACCTCTGTATCTTAGATCCTACTGCATGGAGTAGAGCTTGGGGCATGTCACTTTGGGATGATTTAGATTCTTTTCTGTGTCATATGAGAAGACAGATGAGCAAAGTAGAGTGCCCTGATCTACAGCTAAATAAAACCTACAATTGATGGTTACATGAATAGATGGATGAATGGGTAGATGCATGGATGAATGGATGGATGGATGGGTGGATGGATGGATGGATAGATGGATGAATGGGTAGATGGATGAATGGGTGGATGTATGGATAGATGGATGGATGGAAGAGTGGGTGCATGGATGGATGGATGGATAGACGGATGAATGGGTGCATGCATGGATGGATGGATGAATGGGTGCATGAAGTTCATCATCATCATCTAAATGGATATAGATGATGGAGATGTGGATGATCAAGATAAATAGCCTAGATAGATACAGATGGTCTAGACCTGGATGATCTAGATATGGATGGTCTTGATATGGATGAGCACTACATCAGTGGACTGTCCACTTACAGTCACCCATGTCCAAGAAACAATATCCTCTTGTAGTAGTAGTCAATTTCTGCATTTACTTTTGATTAATGTAATCAGATCAGAAAATTTAATAAATGATAAAGGAATGCTAGGTTTTAGTCAAAATAGAAATCTAGTTATTTGCATCTGTCTTTCATGTGGAGTTAGTAATGATTTGTTAATTATTTTTCTAATTAGTTTTATGATTAAACATTGTATTGGATCTTCACTGTGTAATCAGAACTAATCTCTGTACTCATAGAATCCCCTGAAATTTTCTTATAAAGATGAGCAAAAAAATGTTTTGTATTGAAAAAATGTTAATAACAAAGTTAATTAGACAAAACACATCCAGATTTCTACTAAAATTGAATCAATATACTTCCCTTTGTTAAAATTAGGAACATAAGATATTTTTTGAAATAGATACAAAATAAAAAATCAGGCAGGTCACAGAGAGGAGAACAAGAAGCCAAGCACTTCCTGTGATTTGTCACCATGTGTGGGCCATGGGGAGGAGAACCAGACACCTTCCCCTTCTAGCACTTGGGCTGGGGGACAAGAAGGGCCAAGGTTCCCCCACGCCCACCCCACCTCCCATAAGCAACTGGGTGATCCAAAGAAACACAGGCTGAGATGATAGCTATTGAAGTAAAATATAACTAAATGTTTGCAGTGTTTAGTGTTTCATTGACTTTGCAGGTCTAAAGCCAGTAGTCTGATAATCTGTTTGGAGGATAACAATATGCAATGTAGCATCTATGGAGGATCTCCTTCTGCAGGTAGTAGCCATTGCTTATTCCCTGTCATCTTGTTTTGAAGTCCTATATTGTTTTCATTGTCTTGTTTGGTTTGGTTTTATTCTGCTTTGTCTTGTTTGATTTTATTATATCCAATGGCATGGGCAGCTATTTCAAAGATAACAAGATATACTGTGGTAGCCATTTTTGATTTACTATTATTTTTGAAGTCATGTATTGCATTCATTGTTTTGTTTTTATTGGTTCTATTCTGTTCCGTTTTGTTTGACTTTACTATGTTTGATGATACGGGCAGTTATTTTGAAGACATCAAGAGGTATTATGGTAGTTATTGTTGATTTCCTACTATCTTGTATTGAAATCCTGTACCACTCACACTGTTTTATTTTGATTGTGTTTATTCTGTTTTATTTTGCTTGGTTTTATTCTCTATAAAATAAAAAATTATTTAAAAAATAAAAGATCTAATTATGACCATACTATATTATTAAAATTTGTACTCCAGACTTAGACTTTCCATCTGTGTGAAGAATCCTCCTACCACAATTGGAAAGCACTTCCTGTGTTACGTGTATAGCTATATATGTGACATAAATGATGAAGGAAAAACTGATAATATTTTTGGTTTCAAATGAGCAGCATCACAGTAAGTAGCCTGAGATCACTGGGCTCTGATGAAAACCCAGTACCTTTTAATAAGACATAACTAGAAAGGAGTTTGAACGGTTTTTGCTTGAGAACACAATGCACATACGCATCAAAGCCATCACGGGGTGCTGACTTTGTGCTCCGTCAATGTGCACAAGTGTATGTCTTTTATGTATCAGTTAAAGTAAAATTAGTTTACATTAAAAATAAAAACTGTTGTAGAAAAATAAAATTATAAGAATTTCTGAGAATACATGAAATCACATAGAATTCTACAAAAAATGACGGCAGTAATTCAACACCTCTTTGGTCCAAAGGAGAAAGCATGCCTAGAGGTCACCCTGGAAAACGCCAGTGGGCGGGGCTAGGGTGTAGCTCAGGGGTGAGCCCTGGCAGCTGTGCTTAGCCCTAAGCTGGAGCCACAGCACAAAAAAAAAAAAAAAAAAAAAAAAAAAAAAAAAAAAAAAAAAAAAAAAAAAAAAAAAAAAAAAAAAAAAAAAAAAAAAAAAAAAAAAAAAAAGAAAGAAAGAAAGAAAAAGGAAGAGCAGTATGACCATGTCCAGGTTAAGCTCTTCAGGGACTCTGTGGGTAAAGCACTCATGTAAAGGCTTAACCACAGCAAATCCTCATGAATCTATAACCAGAATTTTTAAAAATTTAATTCTTAGTCAAGACATGCACTAGAGAGATAGTGTAGGAAAAAATGGGGAAAAATCGTTTGAGAAACTGATGGCACAGAAATCCCAAAGAGGCCCCTGAGCCAGAGGGTGACACCCTCATGATTCCAGAGAGCTGAAACCTACCCAGTGCCCAATGTGACTGTGGATTGCTGGAGCGCACTGCAGAAATCACTCAGCGGACAGAGAGCTTTTGCAGAATGTCCTTACAGAAAACGATCGCATTTAGATCAAGTCACATCTCTCAAGCTCTACATATCACACGGTGTGTAAAAGGCCAAGCAAATGCAAAACTCCAGTGACGGAAATTACATATAATTGGAACAGAAAGTGTCTGAAGACTTACGTTGCAATGACTCAAAACGGAGGCTGAATGCAGTGTGGACTAGAAGATGCTGGCCACGCAATTGTGGAACAGGCTGAGCTAGAGAAGTAGACAAAATCTGTGGAACCAAGAGAGCTGAGGGGCACAGGTTGGGCTGAGAGTCCAGCAGGACCTGGGAGGGTTAGCACAGTGCTGCCATTCTTTCATCTTTGCTATAGTTCATAACATTCCTTATTTTTTGTTTGTTGCACAGCGTAGGTTAAGCTCAGTTAATTCTTCTGTTTGCCCTAGGTGATGCCCTTTTGGGGTATTTTTTAGGGGTAAATCTATGTAGAGAGAAGCCCTGCCATTTGCTCACAGGTACCTCCCCTGAACTGCCTTCTTCCTGCTAAGGCCATCAGCTCTCCTATGGGTAGGTCTCATCTGAACCGAGAGACACGGCTTTCCTCCTGTCTGAAAACAAAAGAAAACAAAATTTTCTGTTGAATCCACATCTCCTACTCTGCAAACCCATTTCTTTGCTTTCATCCACAGCAGAACGCTTTCAAAAGTTTCTGCCTGCTGGCTTTCTGCTTCCACCTCTCCCTCTACTCTCACTCTTGCTCTCTTTTTCCTTCCTTCTCTCTCTCTCTCTCTCTCTCTCTCTCTCTCTCTCTCTCTCTCTCTCTCTGTCTTTCTCTCTCTGTCTTTCTCTCTCTGTTTCTCTCCACACACACACACACACACAACCTTTAATTTATAAATGTGAAATTCATATAAAACAAAATTAACCATTTTAAAGAGACCAAATCAACGGCTGTCCCCAACTCACCGTTTGCTCCAGGGAAGCCACTTGTAACCAACCGAGCTGCTCTGGAACTTGGGTAACGTTCTGTCTCTGTCTGCTCAGTACTCTTGCTGTTTTAAAGCACAGAATACCCTAACCTAGAAATCCCCATCACCAGCAGACCAGTGCAGTGGGCCGGTTCCCTGCCCAGGACTCACCGCTGGGCTCTCCTCTCTTCTCTAGGGACCCTCACTGTTTCTTGAGTGTCACTCACTGGCATGGCACTACCCAAATGCCAGTAACCCATAGGTGTGCCTCCCTACCTGGGCTTTTCCTGACATGTGAAATGTTGAATTGATTTCTTAAACTTTGGTCTGACTCTGAGCTCCCCACCTTCCTAAAACCTCCAGCAGCCTTCCCATCTCCAGCCTGCTGACGGCAGCTGCACCCCTCCAGTTGGTAGGACACACTGTTTCATAGCCACAGTCCATTTCGAGGTACTGTTGTCTACTTCTACAGCGTATCCTCAGATCCAAACACTTACCACCACCGGAACTCTCACCATCTTGGTCAAAACCAATTGTTTTTTTGTTTGACGTCACACAATGCAATAGACTATTAAGTGATTTCTCTTTTTTTTTGTCACTCTTTTACCTCTCAGTTTAACAGTCAAAATGAATTTTTAAAGTTAGTTTTACTGTGGTAAGAACACTTAACATGAGATCTACACTTTTAACAAAATTTTAAGCATCCATTTTAGAATTACTCTTTATAGGGGCCATGTCATACAGCAGATCTCTGTTTAGAAGGATGTGGAGAAATTATTGATAAGTGCAGAACAGTGCAACTGTTATAGAAAAAAGTACAGTGAATCTTCAAAGAAATTTTAAAAATATACCTACCATGTAAACCAGCAGTTCTACATTGGGGTATTTATTCCAAAGAACTGAAACAAAGATCTCAAATACTATTGCTCCAGTATGTATCGTAGCGCTATTCACTCCAGCTGAGAGGTGGGCGGTCAGGGTGGGCTTCTGGCTCTTGGCTCATTGCTGCGAAAGGCGGCTATAAAATCCCCGCGGGTGACAGCAGTGAGCACACCCTCAGCTAACCCCAGGCCTTCCCGCGCTCCTCCAAGTAGCCATCAGTCAAGCACTCCTACCCAGATGGTTTCTGTCCCCAAGCGCGACCCCTGCTGGCCCTGCGTTCTCCTGCTTTCAACCCTCTGCTACCCAACGCCTCCCTGCTGCAGAGTCAGCTCCCCTCCAACCCTTCCCCCTCCAGCAACTTCCCTGAGCTTTGGGGAACTCTGACTCAGGACTCAGCACAGTCCACAGCCTTGCCCTAAACTTTCCTACTCGCGCTGCCCCTTCCTGTCTCTCCCCTGGAGGCAGGCGCTGGCTCCCTTGAACCCCCCCAAGGGCGCTTCTGACTTGCTGTGATGCACACTGGTCCAGGGTATCCAAGTCCCTCAGCCTCTCGGTTCCTTCTCCCACCTCCAGGGAAGACATCTCAGTCATTTCCATCTCTCGCAGTGCTGGTCATCACTTTTCTCTGGCTTTCAAGAACCCTCTGGAGGCAAGTTTGCCCATCCCTGGGATTAGGGTTTAACGAATAATTCACGGGTGAACTTGAATTGCACATAAGCAACAGGTAGTTTTTAGCATAATTGTGTCTCAAGTTTCACATGAGATATATTTTGACTTGTCTGAGTCTTCCCTAGGGCCCTTACCAGGCAGTTAAATCCTGGGCTCCAAGAAAGCACTCCCAAATCAATTGATTCTTGCTCAGCCAGGTTTCTGTTCTTTTCCCCGTGATTAAGCTCCCTCCAAATGCAGCACCAGGGACACCCTGGCCCTGGTCAGGGAGCGCTGCGTCTTCACAGCAGCTCCTTCCACAGATAGCTCTTTCTTCCCCTGCATGCCACCGTGTGCCAGGCTGAGGCCCCAGTGTGGGTCTGGCGGCCAGGGGAGCAGGCAGGAGTGGCAGCTGCTGCTGTGCAGAGGTCCCTCCTCTCCTGCAGCGTCCTCGGCACTGGGAGCCCAGCTCTTCGCTCTTCACTCTTCGCTCCTCGCAGGGAAGGTGGGCTCTGTGGGCTCGTCAGGTCTGCAGAGCCAGCATGGCTGCACTGTGTACCTGCGTGTCCCCATTGCAGGTTTGGGTCCCAGGTTTTCCCAGCCAGGACCCTGACTAGTGGCAGGTGGGCGAGTGTTTAATGATCAGCACTCTAGAAATGAGTACCAAGAAAATCCCTCTCTTCTCAGTACTGACTAGGGCCTGTAGCTCCTCCTGGCTGACCTCAAGCTAGCCATGTGATGTCCTTGGACGTGGAGATCTGAAGGGCAGTCATGATGAACGGGCTGTCCTGAGCGAAGAGACACAAAGTCATGCACTGACCCAGCCCCCTGCACTATGGACAATGGCTGAGCAGTTAAGTATCTCGGAGCTGGCTAACTCCGTGTCAGGGCTCCATCTGCGACACAGCTGCGTCCACTCTGCGGCAGGCGATAAGGGCTCTTTGAAAGCTACCAAAGAGAACTTCTGCCTCTCATACTGAACTTGCAAATGGCCCTCGGTTCTCCTGATTCCTCCACAGAGCAGCAGAGAGCTCAGCAGTAACCAGCCAGGTCTGCAGTCTTTGTTGCCCCTGTAGCTTTCAAATAATTTCACCTGCAAAGGTGTTCTTCTCCGCCACTTTCCCCCAGGCCGCACCAGTAAAATCTTCAGCAGTTGGGCCAGAGACTACTCTTGGTCTCACATAACTCACAGAATAATATTCTTTGTCCCTGGGGAAGACAATGAACCAGTCCTCCAATGGCATCTTGCTGTCTGTTTTCTTGAACAGCTCCCGCTACCATTTGAGTTAGTTCGAGTCCCCTGAGAAGCAGACGCCAAGATGGGGTGAGATATGCCAAACGTTTAACTAGAGGAAGCCTCTGAATTACAAATGGGAGGGTGGAGGGGAGGGGAGGACGTTGTCAGACTCGATGCAGGTCTGAGCACGGTAAAGGAGAAAGGGGAGGCGGATGTCGGGAAGTACAATCACAGGCCACAGTTTGTTTCTTAGAAATTTCACAGGTGTGACCCTGCACTGAGAACCCAGCATGGCAGATGTGGCCCCCTCTCTAGCAGGAAGAACTCAGCTGTGTATCACGTGCCTGTTACTTACCTCTGCATTTCCTGTAAACTGGAATTTCTGAAGGCTGATCAAAAACTATGGTGTGTGCTTAAATTTTAAAAACATACTCCACTAAAAGACACATTGCCAGTGAAATTACATTGTTTGATCAGTCTTGCATGCCTGCGTCTGGTAACCTGAGCAACTCTTTTGAAGATAACAATACGCACTATAACCACTATTGTTAAATTCCTATCATCTTGTTTTGAAATCCTATATTGCTATTGTTTTTTTGTTGTTGTTGTTGCCATTTTGCTTTTATTGTTGTTGTTGTTCGATTGTCAGCTTCTTAATTTTTCTGTTTTTTGTTCTTAAAAAAAGACACATTGCCATTAATTGCCCTCAAAATCCTCCCCCTCGCCTCAAACACACTCATCCCGTCCTCCTTG
>RJWM01043379.1:0-13842 GCA_004363535.1 Dasyprocta punctata
TTCATGTTTTTGTGTGTGTGTTTTGTTGTTTGTTTTTGAGACAGAGTCTGACTATGTAGTTCAGGCTGGCCTTGAGTGCACTGTATACCCCTGCCCAGCCTTGACTCTCTAAAAATCCTCCTGTCTCAGCCTCCTTATTTTTTTATTTTTTAATTTTTTTTGTGGCACTGAGGATTGAACTCACAACCTCGTGCCTGCCAGGCAGGTGCTTAAGCCACTGAGCCAAACTCCCGGCCCTAGTTTTTTGAGACAGAGTAGCACTATGTAGCTCAACCTGGCCTTGTGCTCGAGTTGTAGCCCAAGCTGGCCTTGAACTCACAACACTCCACCTACCTCAGTCTCCCAAATGCTGGTATTAAAGGCATGCACCAACATGCCCAGCTGTTTCAGCCTCCTTACTGCTGGGATTACAGGTGCGCATCACCATGACTGGCATGTTTTTGCTTTTCCAAGACAGTCTCTCTATGTTGCCCAGGCTTGTCTCAAACTCCCAGACTCTAGTCATCCTTTTACCTCAGGTTCTTGAATAGTTAGAATTATAAGTGTGTGATACTGCACCTGGCTGTGGATTTGAAATACCGTCTTGAGTCTATTCCTTACTCCTATATAGTTTTGCTTCCACTTTCCTACTATATAATGTTATTATCAAATACATTATATTTTGATATATTAGAGACCCAGCAGTACAATAACATATACATTATTTTATGAAGTTATTTTATAAATCAGCTAAGAAGAAAGAAATATACAATTATATACTATCTTTTGTGTTTTTTATATAATTATTTTTATCAGTGTACGTGTTCTCTGTGTGTGTCTGTGTGTGTCTGTGTGTGTGTGTTCAAATTACTACCTGGAGTTCCTTGATTTCTGATTGAATATATCTTGTTAAGTAGATATAAGCATATAGCTGTGCTATCGAGAACTCTCAGGCTTTGTTTCCCTGGGAGTGTCTTTATCTTGTCCTCATTTTTAAAAGATAAAAGATAATTTGGCTCCATATAAGAGTCTTGTTTGGTAAAATTTTATCTTTGACACTTTGAATCTACCACTCTACTGCCTTCTTACCTTCATTGTCTCTGATAAAAAACCCGATGTTAATCTTACTGAGGACTCCATTTGTTTGATGAGTGTTTTTCTCTTACTGTTTTTAAAATGTTTCTGTCTTTGGTTTACAGCATTTTTCCTCTGATGTGTCTGGATGTGAACTGCTTTGTTTATGTACTTATACAGCTTTTTGGTTGTACAGACTAATATTTTTAATTGCATTTGGAAAACTTCAAGTGTTGTTTCTTGAAACATTTTTAATACTTTCTCCTCTACTTGCTAATTCTTTTAGGTACATTTTGGTGCATATGATGGTGTCTCACGTTTTCACTGATTTTCCTTCTACCAGCTGAGACCTTCTGCTTGAACTTTCTGACTGAAGTTTTTGTTTTGATCATTGTACTTTTCAACTCTAGAATTTCTGTTTCTGATTGAATAATTTTATCTCTTATTGATGTGACATAGCCATCATCCTTTGTTTTAATACTTTAAGTATGTTTCTTTTAGTTCTTTGAATGTATTTATAATAGCTTCTTTGAAGTTTTGCCTGCTTTTTTCACCATCTGGCTCTTCAATTCCATGTCTTTTAAACTATTTCTCCCTCTGGCTTGTCAAATATTGAGAGGCATATTAAAATATCCCACCAAATGTCTTCATACGTTTCCCTTATATTTTCCCTTATATTTGTCACTTCTAATTTTATAAATTTTGATGTTGCTATGTATGTGAAATTTTTTTCTACTATGGTTTTATTAAGTACTGAACAAGTATAAGTTAATATTTATGAGATAAGTAATAATGACATAGAAAATACCCATGAAATTTGAGGAAAAGAGTATTATCACTAATTTTTTTCATGTTTTTATTTTTACAGAATGAACTTAGAGCATTGATACTACAAGATACCAAGACCATTTTGTTACCATAATATGACAGCATGGTATTTGCACAGTGTAGAAAAACGGACTGTTGGAACAGGACAGAAAGTATAGAATTAAACTTTTTATTTAAATATATGAACATTGGAGCTGGGAATATAGCTCAGTGGAACAATACCTGCCAGACAAGCACAAGGTCCTGAGTTTGATTCCTGGTACTGGGAAAAATAAATAAATATAAGGACATTTAATTTATGACTAAAGGGAGTAATGAGCCAGGCATGGTGGCACACGCCTTTAATTCCAGCACTTGGGAGGCTAAGGTAGGAGGAGTGTTGTGATTTCGAGGCCAGCTTGGGCTACAACATGAGTGCAAAGCCAGCCTGAGCTACGTAGTGCAACCCTGCCTCAAAAAAACTAGGGCTGGGAGATTGGCTCAGTGGCTTACGTGTCTGTCTGGCAGGCATGAGGTTGTAAGTTTGATCCCTGGTGCCCCGCAAAAAAAAAAAAAAGGGAGAAATGAAGAGCAATAGATTTGATTTGTTATGATTCATGTATTAACAGCAACCTGTGTGTTATATGTATTGTAAATATTTTACTTTATTTGGAGTTTATTCTTTTTTATTTATTTGAGACAGAGTCTCCCTGTATAGTCCAGACTAACCTTGAACTCACTATATAGCCCAGGCTGGCTTCAAACTCATAGTGATCCTCCTGCCTCAGCCACCCAAGTGCTGAGATTGCAGACATGAGCCATCACACCCAGTTTGAAGCTAACTTTTTGTCTTTTTTTTTTTTTTTTTTGGAACCGGGATCAAGCTCACAACCTCATGCCTGCCAGGCAGGTGCTTAGGCCACTGAGCTAAATTCCCAGCCCTATTTTTTGAGACAGGTTCTAACTATGCAGTTCAGACTGGCTTTGAACTCACTTTTGTAGACCAGACTGGTCTCGAACTCCCAATGATCCTCCTGCCTCAGCCTCCCTGGAGCTTGTTCTTTAGTGTTTTGACTTAAGATTACAGTTTTATTTTTAAATTTGTATGTGGTCAAATATATTGAAGTTGTTTTTTTTGGAGCCTATGCCTCATGAGTTATTTATTTAATTTAAAGAGGTATAAAGGATTGATTAGGCAGAATTTTAAAAGTATACACTCAAAGGCCCTCAAGAGGGGGTGCACAATACTTAGGTATTAGGGATATTTATATATTTTGGGGAGAGGAAATCTATGGAATTTGTGAACCTATAGAAAGTTTAGGCTTGGTTTACAGGAGAAAAGCAATGGTTCACCAACAGAATTAAAGATAATGGCTCATTTCATTAGTAAAAAGATAGCCCATTTTATAGAAGAAAGGCAACTTTGCGGTTTATTTTATATATATATATATATTTTGTTTGTTTGTTTGTTTGTTTGTTTGTTTTTTGTGGCACCAGGGATTGAACTCACAACCTCACAGCTGCCAGATAGGGATTTATTATATTTTTAAAGTCAAATTTTTGCCCTTTACCAACTAAGCTAATTTATGGACTTAAAGTATCTTTGAGGGGTTTGGGGGATGATGGGTCTAGAGAAAAGAAGCACAAAAGATTAGAGAGTACAGATATGGATAACTTTGGGGGCAACTTATTCCCTTAAGTGGCTGCCTTCTTCAAAGTCTACACACACACACACACACACACACACACACACGCACGCACACACACCGGTACTGGGGATTGAACGCAGGGCCTTTGCACTGAGCTGTATCTTTGGCTCTTTTGTATTTTTTATTTTGAGACAGGGTCTCACTAAGTTACTCAATTGTTCAGGCTGGGATTTAAACTTGTGATTTTCCTGCCTCAGCCTTCTAGAGAGCTGGGATTATAGCCATATGCCACTACCCCAGTTTAAAGTGCAATTTAAAAATTACGCTGGGAGTGGTGGTGCAGGCCTATAATCCCAGCACTTGGGAGGCTGAGACCGAAGAATCATTGCAAGTTTAAGGGCAGCCTGGGCTACTTAGTGAGATTCTGTCTCAAAACAAACAAAATTATGTTTCACCTTGTCTCTTTTGTACCTATATTTACTTCTTCTACCCTTCTCCCCACTCTCAGACTTTGATCCTTTATACTTAAGGGTGCAGAGGGGTCAACAGTCCTGCTTACAGCTGCTTCAGGTTGGGGGATGGTGCAAATTCTGCCTAGTTATGAGTTATTTAGTAAAACTTTCTCCAAGCCTGGTTTATAAAAATATTTTCCTCTAATGATTTAAAATTTTTCTTGATATTTAGATCTTTAATTCATCTAGCACTTCCTTTTGTAAATGGTCTGTTGCAGGCATCTAACAAACAGCCAGTTGTCCGTTTCTCATTTAGTTGTCCCGTTCTCATTTGAACAAACCGTTCTTTTCCCATTTATACTTTTCATTGTCTATCTTCCCACATAGAACTGGCTATGCTTTGGAACTGTCCTGTTCCAGTGGTCTATATGGCCAATGTCATATTATTCTGACAGTTGTAAGTTAATTGCATATTTTGATTTAACTGTCTCCTCATTAATTTTTCCCTATAGTTAATACAAAGGCTACTTGTTAAGGTCCTCTGAGTCTAGATGCCCTAGTCTATGATACACAGGCCAAGGCCAGGCACAGTACATAAGTCAGATTCAAGCGATGCCTCTGATATTAGGATTTATAGGGGCAACCACAAAAATGCACTTGATGGAAATACGATCACTAGTTTCCATTGGGCCTCATGCTGCCCCAGTGTCTTGCCTTCCCAGAGTCAGTTCTTTTCCTAACTTTCTTAGCTTCAATGTCACACTTAATTCTCTCTGTAAACCACCATCTCTTCATTTATTCCTCCAGGACAAACTTTTATTTTATAAAGTAAAAAGAAACCATAATATGGAAAAAAAACCTTCAATTTTCTAATGGCAGACTTTCAAACTTACATCTAAATGCATCCTTTGCTGCTCTCCTGCTGAAAGCAAAGTATTGTCCCACCCTCTCCCTCTCTCCCACACTAAAGTAAATTATATTAAGAGATCTGCTCTGAAGGAATAGCTCCTCTCTCTCTGTTTCAACATGCCAGTCCCACCCAAGCCTATGCACACACACAAGCACACACACAGGCATGCATACTCCTACACACACCCTACACACCCCTATATACATAGGCTCCAAATGGCCTGCATCCAACTTGCTACCTCCTGGTGTTCAAATCTGCATTTCTAGAAAAAGTTATCTAAACTCATTGCTTCTTTTCCTTTCATTCGTTTTTCAGCCGGCAGTAAAGGTCACCACTCACTTCTTTATTGTTAAGTTAGTATCCGTACCTCCAACCTTGCTGTCCTCTGTTCTATTTGTCATAATCCTCTGAAAAAGCAAATTTGTATACATTATTCCCTTCCTTAAAAAGCCTTCATGACTCTTTACTGATCTCAAGGTAAGATTCAAACTCCTCGACATTATCCTTTATCTTCAGTCTCCTCCACCTCAGCTCTCTCCAGCCTGAATCTCTGGTCACAACACCAGGCTGCTCGCTGTCCCTAGGTTCCTCACCCTGGCTTCTCCTGGTTGTCTTGTGCCACCCTCAGTAGTCCACCAGGAAGATAATCCTGTCCTGAGCACCACTCCAAGTCTGAAGGATGCAGCCCCCACCGACACTGTGTTTCCCCAGTACCAGCACTTATCCCTGCCGTGTGAAGCTTCACACCACTTACTTCTCTCTGTCAATTGAGAATATAGGACTTTTTTTGTTTTGTTTTTGAGATAGAGTATTGCTAAATCACTGTTGCCAAAGTTGGGCTTGAACTTGTGATCTTCTTGTCTTAGCCTCCCAAAGTGCTGGGATTATAGGTGTGCACCACTTCGCCCATCAAGAACAGAGTCCTTTCTAAATCACCTAACCCCAATAGTCAGCAAAGTGCCTAGAACATCTCACATGAGCTATGACTATCTATAATGAATGAATACATAGTTTCTTTATTAGCTTGCGAGTGTAACATGTAATTTTTTTTAACTAAAGAAAATTGTTTGTATAAAATTTATCATCTTAACTTTTTTCATTTTTGTACTGAAGACTGAATCAGGGCATAGCTCTACCACCAAATCCTTTTTTTTTGTTTTCTTGCTTTGGTTTTGGTTTTTCTGAGACAGGTCCAGTATGTATATAGTGCAGGTTGGTCTCAAACTCACAGTCATCTTCTTGCCTCAGCCTTCAGAGTATGGAACTATAGGTGTGTGCCACCATGTCTGGCTTTTATTTTGTATTTTGAGACAGGGTGGACTTGAACTTGCAATCCTCAGTAGCTGGGATGATAGGCATACACCATTACACTCATTTCATCTTAACCATTTTCTCGAGTATACAATTCTGTGGTGTTAAATATATCTACATTATTGTGAAGTGGATCTCCAGAACCTTTTTATCTTGCAGAACTGAAATTCTGTATTCATTAAACAACTCTTCACTACTTCCTCCCCCCAACCCCTGTTAAACATCATTCTACTTTCTATATCTATGAATTCGACCACTTAATATCGCAGTCATATAGTTAATATAATGGAATATTTTGACATATGCTTTTTATGACTGACTTTTGTTACTTAGCATAATATCTCAAAATTTATCCCTGTTGTAGCATGTAACAGGATTTCCTTCCTTTATAAGACTGTATAGTATTTCATTATATGTAATAACATGTTTTGTTTACCCAGTCATTCATGAACATTTATGAACATGTGCATGGCTTCCACTCATTATTGATTTTGAAAATTTTTTTGCAGTGCTTGGGATTGAACCCAGAGCATCATGCATGCTAGGCAAGTTTGTTCCTGCTGTGTCATACTAATAACAGAATCTCCTGGCTATGCCAAAGTCATCCGGTAGCTCCTTCTAAAAGTGGCTCATAAAAACAAAATAACTAAATAAAATAAAAGTGGTTCTCCAATTAAACTTACCAGGCTCTGGATTGCTTACCTCTCCAGGTTCTTCTTGTCTCAAACACAGACTGGAACAAAACCAGCAAAAAGCAGTGGCAAAGTTTATTTGAAAAAGTAAAAGTGAGGAGTGAGGGAGAAACTGGCTCTGCAGAGTAAGTTTGGACTGAGTACCATTGGAAAAAACAAGATAAAAGAACACCTTGGAGAAAGTAGGGTGGGCTATCATGAAGAAAGCCACGATACCAAGTTCTTGGTGTTTGTATCCCTTTATGGTTTCCAAATCCAGAGAAAATCTGTGAGAACGTCTACATTCAGACCCTGAGAGCAGGTGCTGGGATCCTGTGCCAACCAGCTGACATCAGGTCTAGGACATTCTATTGAAAACCCACTTGAGTTCTCTGGAGAACTCTAGGTACAGGGCTTTGAGAACTGTTCTGCGCATGTGTTCTGGGATCTTGTAATTAACAGGTCAGTTTTACTACACCCTAATCTCCTGTGTCAGTCCTGTACCCATCCTTCCATCTGTGTCTTTTCTTTTTTTAAACTGGGGATTGGAGCCAGGAGTTTCATATTGAGCTACATCCCTAGCCCTTTTTTTTCCCTTCATTTTCAGACACAGTTTTGCTGTCTCTAAGTTGCCCAGGATTGAATTTACAATCCTCCTGCCTCAGCCACCCAGAGTGCTAGGATTACAGCACTATACTGCTGAACCTAGCGTTACAAATTACATATAAGTATATATATATATATATATATATATATATATATATATATACACACACACATATATATATAAATACATAAATTATATATATATATAAATACATAAATTATATATATATATACTCTTTCTGGAAATACAAAAAGCATTATTAAATATAAGTCTTCATTACTATTCCAAGATTAGTTCCACTTTTTCTGATAAAACATTATTATTATTGTAGACAGTTAAATTACATAGAAATATTATAGGTAGGCAGACAGGGCTGGGCCCTTGGAAAATGTCAGAAGATGATTGTGGCTGGAGGCACATTCATTGAAGGTCAGATCTCAGGATAGAGAAAAGACTACACCCATGTACTCCCCCTAAGGAGGAGCAGCAGTGATTGATACTCTAAACAGGTATCAATCAATCACCTTGGGTGGGGAATCAAAACCTTCCTTCCAGGAAGTACATTTGCTATGTGATTTGCTTCCCTAGTTGATCCCCATTTAATCAGTATCACCTAAGCAATTATACTGTAATCTTATTGATTGACCATAGTTTTGTTCCACCTCATAACCACCTTGTGAATTCCCAATGGATCAATATAACCTAAGCAACTATACTAGTTAATTGTAGTTTTGTTCCCCCTTATATCTGTTTTACCTCATGGCTTTGCTCTATATAACTCCCTTGAGAAGAAGAGGCCCTGGGGCCCACCACTCGGGAGTCCAGCTTCTGTCTAAGACAGAAGCTTTCTTTCTCTCAATAAATGCTTCCTTTTCTTAACCTCTGTTGTTCCTAGAATTCATTATTCGATTTTAGAGAACACAAACTCGGTGTGTCAGACATCTAGCAGGCTGGGAGTTATATTTTCCTTATATTATTTAGATTATTTGGAGGCCCGGTAGATTAACTAATGGTTAACTTGTAACACCCAGCTGAACTGAATCAGCGCAGTCCTGGGTGTGGAAGGCCCATTGGAGGACTGTTGCCAATAACATAAAAGGAGAACTGGAGGGGAAGATAGTGTGCTGCGGATCCTCCTAGAGAAGCTTGTCATGCTGGTTTTCCTGGTATGAACTCAGCTGTTTTCATTGTCATTGGAGAAGCTCGGGTCCTCACTGTCGCTGAGGATGGCTGCGGTTCTTCTCGGGGGAGCTTTAATACTTACTTAGACCATTGCTTCCTGGTTCCAGTGCAGATCCCTCAGTCTGCTAGCACAGATCCTTCATCTCGCTGGCGCAGACTTTCTAGCTTCCGCCACTGACCTTTGGGCTTTCCCAGTGAAGATCCTTCCTACGGACCTGCATGAGACACAGTCATGGGCTCTCGGTCATCAGCTGGACTCATGCAGGACATTGCTGTGGGATCTGAAAGGCTTGAGTCAGACCTGACTCTCCCAGCCCCCAACCTGCTTGCCAGCAGAAGCGCTACTCTCTGCAGGGGACTCAGCTCAGCCCCCGAGGCTGTCATCAGCAAGCACAGGACGTTGTGGAGGAGATAAAATTGGATGAGAAATTTTGCAGGTCCTGGGATATTTGGGGACATCTGGGGACACCTGAAAATTTACACTGGACACTTCAAAGACTCTGCCCAATGAGATGCAAGACTGCCAGAGAACTCTGACCATAGATATTTATTGAGATCTTCCCGCCTAATGTCCCCTGCCTTCTGCTCTTCATCCGCATAAAAGGGACACAGTTCTCTTTGTTGGGGCAGATGGTTTTATTGACCTCTCTCCTTCCCTACATCCAGGCACAATAAATTCCAGCCCATTTGGCCTTTACACAAGCCTGGAGTTCTCTGTCCCCAACCCCAGTTGTATGTTACATATGGTTTGACACTTTGGGTGAATATTACAAAACAATCCTATAAATTATGTGTCCTGTATTAAATCTATTCCCTTGTGAACCCTGAATAACATACTCCCTATATTATCATTAAAATTATATATTTTAATATGCATTCCACTCTAGGAATCCTTATTTTAAAAGAAAACTGTAAAATGTTTAATTGGTACCAAAGAATGAATTTAATAAGACAGACTTTCCTAAGGCCATTTTTTAGCTTAGAAGGATAAAATTCTTACTTAAGAGCTACTTAAGAGTCTGCAAGTAGAAATATATGGATATTTCTTTCAAAGCTAAATGTGCATCTGTCTTTAAAAGAAAGAGCACAAATAATTAGTCTTGCTTGCGCTCACACAACAGACAGCCCAGAGGAAAACATTTTTCATCAGCACCTGAGTTCAGGTGGAGGCGGATAGAGCTCTGTGCACTAATGGTTAAATTACGCATGATCCATCCAACTGTTCAGTTGTGATTCCCCCAAGGGATAAGAAGACAAAAGAAAGATGATTTTAAAAAAAATCTGGTAATAGACTCAGTCTTAATCCTGCTACTTAAGGCAATTATTCACCTTAGGCAAATCTTTTCTCTCAAGAATTGCTTCATTTCTGCCTGCTGATTTTGAGAATTTGGTCACTCCTGGTTGGGGCTCTTTCAAGTGACATTTAAGTAGATTCTTTCTCTGCTATCGTAAACAATATAATTTACTTTCTTGTATCTTCACATGCATATATGATGATTTTCTTAGAATAAATGACTGAATTAGAATGGCTGGTCAAAGGGTATGTACAATTCAAGGGTTTTTATTGCAAGTTGCCAAGTGGCTTCTGAAAAGATTTTACCAAGTTATTTTCATGTTGACCATGTAGAAAAGTACCAGTTTCCTTACTTTTTCACTAACACCCGCCACATGTTAACACGCTGATTTTTGTTGTTGTTTGTTTGTTTGTTTGAGACAGGGTCTTGCTATGTAGTTCAGGTTGGCCTTGAATTTACTATGCAGCTGGCCTCCAACTCATGGGGCTCCTCCTGGCTCAGCCTTCCAAGTGCCGGGTTAGGGTTAGGGTTAGTGTTAGGGTTTAAAACAGGCGTGAGACAACTTGCCTAGCCAACATACTGTTTTGATTTATAATGACAGATAAAATATGAGACTGTGGTGTGTGGCTTGATGGCAGAGAGCTTACCTAGCAAGCACAAGGCCTTGGGTTGAATCCCCTGTATTAAAAAGAAAACAATAGAATATCTCATGATTTAATTTGCTTTTGTTTGATAATAGGATCATAGTTTTCCTGTCTTAGGCTGTTAATACTTCTTTGTGAAATGCTTGCACATCTCCTTTGCTCCGGTTTTAGTTATTTCTTCCTTTGCTCTTCTTAATATTGTGGTAAGTTTGTTGTAATGTGGATGTTTATACTTAATTATATGTTACATAGCCGGGTGTGGTGGTGCACACCTGTAATCCCAGCACTTGGGAGGCTGAGGCAGGAGGATCGTTGTGAGTTTGAGACCAGCCTGGGCTACAAAGTGAGCTCAAGGCCGACCTGAATTGCATAGCAAGACCCTATCTCAAAAAAAAAAAAAAAAAAAAATTTATATGTCACAAATATTTCTCCAGTTTCTCACTTGTCATTTTTTTATCATTATTATTTTAAACAGAAGAAAAATAAGAAATTAAAGTAAAACAATTTGACAACAGGCTGTCAGTCATTTTATTTATGGTGTATTTTTATATCCAAAGGCTTTTAATATTTATGTGGTCATCTCTATCAGTCATTTCCTTTGTCTGTTCTGATTTTGAAATTAAGTTTAAGTAACCTCTGTGTGACAGCTTCCCGTACCACTGAGAGGCAACTTGCTAATCTTGGTGAGTACACCGGGGGAGGGCTGGGAACATTTCCTGTCTTGTGCACTGGGGAAGACTTACTCCCTTTGACCATTGGCCCCTCTCTGGTGGTGATCACCAGTGCTATCTATAACTCTGTCTCGTCACACATCAGGTGGTGAAGCAGGGAAGAGAAAGATTTTCCTGTGTCTTCAGCACAAAGGCTGCTTCCACTTCCCACATCCAGCAAAAGCTGATGAGATCACGGAACTGTGATCAAAATGAGCATATTAACATTGACACGATACTATGAACACATCTACGGATGCAATTGCATCCCTACAATTTTTTCCATTAATGTTCCTTTCCTGGTCTAGCATTCAGTCTGGGATCCCAAGTTTGTTTGTTTGTTTGTTTGTTTGTTTTTTGTTGTGCCTTTTCCAATCTGGGATAGCTTTCCAGCTTTTTTTTTTTTTTTTTGGCATTTTCCCAGGCATACTGGCCAGCTGTCCCACAGAACATCCCTCAGTGTGAGTTTATCTGGTATTTTCTCACAACTATATTGAGGTTGTGCCACAGGAAATGGTGTAATCTTAGTGCATCAGGCAGGGGGTCCATAGTGTCCACATGTTTATTCCTGGTGGTGTCAAATTTAACCACCTGGTTAAGAGTTATTTATCACTCCACTATTAAATTACCATTTTCTCCCATTGTAAATATCTTGTGGGAAAATACTTAGAGGACATGCAAATAATTTTTTTCCTCTTTATAATTTTACCCATTGATTTTGACCTTCATTGATGATCCATGCCTATAATAATTATTATTGTGATGTTTAATGGCAATTTGCTATTTCAATCATTCTTTGTATTTAGTAATTGGAATTCCCTAAAAAGAAGAGCTGTTTCCTCTTTCTCTTCCATTTATGCATTTATCCTCTTATTTATTTATGTCACTCTAGGCTCAGACATATTTATTTCATTTTGAGTTATAATCAGTTGCTATTTATTTCATTACTCAGAGTGTCCCAGATGTGGCCATAGGGATTAGCTTCAAATGACCTTTTGATATACCCATCAGTTTGAGTATTTCCTTATTTCCTGGCACCACAAAATGTGTCAGACACTTCCTGCCTTCTGTTTGTCTAAACCTAGACTCAATCATTTGTGCAAAGAGCCCTGCTTACTTTCACTGGAGGAAGATATTCAGAAACCAAGACTTGATCTCTCGGTGAGATCTCTGCCCCTGGGTTGTCATCACTTCTAGGTCTTAGTGGACAGAGCTAGGAAACATATATACATGTGTTTCTCTGTGTATATATATTTTCATAACACCTATATACCCCTAAATTTATTTCTGTATCATTGATATGTATATACATTTGTGCCTTGGTTCATGAACTTAATTGTTCCATGATTGTGGAAAAGATGGACATGTTAAAAAAAAAAAAAGAAAAAAAATGGGCACATTTATGTTTAAGCAGGAAAGATGGACTTGATTGTGTTTATCACCCAATATAGAGTTCAAAAACAAAAACAAAATTTTGCCAAATGCTTGTTTGTGAACAAAATTGCTCACAAACAAAATCTTTCATGAGCCAGGTTACCACTGTATGTCACCTAACCATGAATTCATTCTGATAATCTTTGGTTCTGACCCAACAACTCGGGATTCATCCTACCCTTCCCTTATTTATAACTCCTTTCTCCAACTGTAAGAAACTTGCTTTCATTTTCCAAAATGTGCTTACTGATTTGTTCAGTTCTAACATATACATAAAATAAGTTCAGAATTGCTAAGGTATACTCATGTGAAAAGCTTAGTAACTAAAGCATAATGCTGCATACAATTATGTTTAGCCTCATACAACACATCGAAATATTATATATCTGAAGTTATTTGATTAGTTCTCTTTTTCCCCACACTGTGGCTTTGTTGCTCATTTGTCATACAGCTCAGTGGTTTATTGCTGCTGTTTATATAGCATTTTGTGTGCCTTCCACATCCAGCTTGATGTTATGCAGTTTGTCTCAAAAAAAAGGAAGAAAAAAGAAAAAAATGGGGGGGCCTGCCAGTTGGCACATTAAAATTAGGTGGGCATTTCTAGCTTTCTTAGTCACTCTCCACTTTTTTCACCTTTTCTCTGTGCCCTAGACACATCCTGATCATACCAGCTGTCCTGGCTGTTCTAATTTTGGGTTCATCCATGGTGTAGTCAAGATAAAGCTGACCTTTGCACTGACAAGGACAGCTGAGTCTCTTTAACCATCACAGAACAGTGCTCCAACATCCATTACCCCAAGTCCTTCTGAGGAATTTTTGATTTTTTTTTTTTTTTTTGGTACCGGGAAATCGAACTCAGGACCTCACGCTTGCGAGGTAGGCACTGTGCCTGGCCCAAGCACTTTTGAAGATGTCTCACCTTACTCAGCTCCTGAGCACCTACCATGATGTACCTGCACCACTGATATTTACTCCTCTCAAGATTTCCTCCAGACAGGTCCCTCAGCACCGCCTCTACTGTAGCTTCTTTTTCACAACTTGGATGCTGTTATGCCAAGGGCTGGTTTTTACAAACATCAAATCCTAGAGACGTTAAAGCGGTTCTGCTTTCCCTCCT